>VXBI01013198.1:10635-27966 GCA_013397375.1 Toxostoma redivivum | reverse complement strand
CACTGTACTGCAACCTGTAATTCACTGTACAGGTGAGCCTGGATGCATGCTAAAGCAATGGCATACAAGTAGAAATGAAATGGAGTTAAAATTCCAGGAATCACATTCAAGGACTGAACTCTCAAGCAGGAAGGGGCAAAAATGTTGAGCAATGTTCATAAGCCTCATCTAGAAAAAGAAACCTGACATATGAGGGATCTCTAAATCTTGCAGTTTTTCGATTACATAGCAACTTATCTACATCTCTGGACTGGGGACAACTCTTCCCCACAAACTGTATCTCTGCCCTACTGCAGCTGTTGTCTGTTCCTTAATGATCTGAGTACCTGGTGCACAGAAGACCTGTACCCAAACTCTTTTGTAAATGCACTTTTTCTCCCTTAATCCTCTCAGAAGACTCCCTGACTCACTGGCTATAGGGCATAAAAAAGGGCTCTCCAAACAGAAATCTTTTATTTCCAGACTTTCTCTTCTATATTGTGATTTAAATTCCCTGACACAGTGGAATCTTGAAGCTAGAGTTTAAGAATTAAGAGAAGAAGGAGTATTCTTTGAAAACCTCTCAATGAAATGATAGATTATATCACTAAAGAACTTCATCCATATTTGTGTAAGAATAGTGCCCATCTAGACCTGTATATGGGTACACTTGGAATTTACCGTGACAAAGCTCCATTCCTTTCACAATACTGTGATTGCTGAGGAAAAGTAGGTAAAATATAAGTCATGACAGGCTGAAGACATGTTTGTAGACCATTTCATTAGATGTTTCTTCCTGTGGATTAAGTTCATAATTTTTTAAGAAATGGCAGAAGAAATTTAAAATGAAGGTTTCAAGTTTCAGTGAAACCATAAAGGGAAATAATTTAATAATTCATAAATGATGTCAAAGTGACAGTTGGAAAAATCTCCATGTAAATGTGCTTCAAATGCTTTTCCCTATGCCTGAAAACAGTCTTTAGAAAACAAATGATCTTATCATTTCACCTGGTTGATAGAAAGATGTCATGCAAGACAAATTTGATGTATATGCATTATGTTTATAATATGGTAAAATGTGTGTTTCTTATTTTAAAGATAGTGCTAAAAATAACAAAATCCCAGAACTTCTCAAAATAAAAACTAAGAAAGCAAAACAAGCATTTCTTATTTACCACTAAGCACTTTTTAACTTTTTAACTTTTAACTTTTTTAAACAAGTATAATGAAAGAGTAGTTTTCTAGTTGTGTTTAAAATAAGAGTTATCACAATGTGCTGGTACACCAAATCAATCACATTTTCAAATCACATGACGAATATTTTAAAAAATAATTTTACAAGTTTTTATTTATCTTTGAAGACATGTTCAGAGATATGATCTTGTTAGTAACTTCCTATGACATTTGTACAAAATCAGAAACATTATATATAAGGCAAGCCCAAGTATCCAGCTGGGCAAGATAATATTTTCAGAAAATTATAATTTGAATTTCTTAAAAAAGATTGAATGAAAGATTAATGTTGCTAAATACAAATCTCGTATTGATAATTTTGAACAATTTCTCCATAGTTTTAGTACAGTCTTGAGTGTATATACTATAATCAGCACAATTTAGGAGTTTATTTATACCAGGAAATAATTTGAAAAAATACTATTTTTTTTGTTCTGGAACTGTCAAAATATTACATTTCATCAATGGTGAATATTCAGAAATATAGAGAATTTCAAAACTTAGTTTTGGAATTAGAGTGATAGAGCCTGAAAAATCACAATTATCTATCAATTCGAATAAATATCAAGACAGTGAAGATTAATTTTCAAAAACCTTGAACATAAATTTTGAAAAAAACAAATGTCATTTATAAATGAACATTTTTGAAAATTGAATTCTTTTAAATCAGAAGCTATTTCATAAAACTTGAGATGTAAATTGCATTTCAGATTCCCACAGTGAATATAAATAATTTTTCATCATCAATGATTAGTATGAAGTACTATATATTAAACTCTTTACAATTTCTCTATTACTACATCTATATTAATATATAGTATCATACAACAAGATAAAGTTCTTGAAGAAAATTAACCATTCAACTTTTAATTTCATGTTTTCTTACCTTGATTTGAGACAATATTATTACCAGTTTTGCAAAATAGGAAATATTCTGAAACAAACATCAATTTTTTTGACCACAAATATTTGAAATATGTTGTCACTTTAAAAAAAAAATATTTTAGGTCTTTTCTGGAAACAAAAGCTTATATATACCGAAGGGACCAAATTAAGATACTTCCAGACAGGCCAAGAACACACTCTCTTAAGGTGACAATTTACAGGGTAGCTGAAGTGCTGATGAGGAATCTCTGTGCCGGGTAAAACATAGTAAATGAAATACATGATTCAGAGAGAGATTACAAATTCACGTGAGTAGCAAGACTGTCAAGGGATAGTGGTGGCTAGTGCTAACCAGAACTTTTAACCGTGTTATTAAAATCACACTTCTGGGTATAAAGTACTCTAAGTATTATAAATGGTCATCTAATGGATTAAAAGTTTTCCTTTCTCTTTATAATTTGGAATTCCTGAGTATGCATTGGGATAAATCACTGAAATAAAATAATCTCACAATTGACTCAGAATGGCAAACACATTTTTTTCAGCTACACCACAGATTTGGAACAGGTGGACCACAGTTTTACATGCTCCAAACATATCTTTACTAGCATCCTTATGCACACACAAAGGAGGAAGAGGAAGGCAGGAGGAGGACTTCTATTTCAGCTTAGAGGATTTATCTTAAGCAAAAAAGAGATGCAATTATTCTTCTTCAGTCCTTCCCTTCTGAGGGTTTATCCTAAACAAAAAAAAGAGATGTAATTATTCTTCAGCCCTTCCCTTCTATCCCTAAAGTCTCTCTGACAGTTCCATGCTGATTCGGCAAAAAGCTAAAAAGCTTATATAAAATACAACCCTGTAACTTCCTTAAGCTACCAGCCCACAAAGGCTCTCTATTTCAAGTAAGCTTCATCAGTATAAAAAGACTCTGATTTCATTGACTCTAATAATATATTAATAATGAAGTCTTCAAGCTATTATTTGTATTTTTGAAAAGCAGAAGTTCTATAGAAGGTCTACTAGCCAAATATTTCACAAGTACTCTTTCTGTTGTGGATTTTTTTCCATTTCTTTATGATGGAAAAGCAATTCATCCATTTCTAGATGCTCCAGCAACCACTTACAAAAAAGGCAAATATTTTTATCTTTTGCCTATCTCTCTTTTGCCAGAGAAGTTTCAATCATAGTTGTCAGAAAACAAATGGTACTATATTATATTGAAAAAACTCCAAACAACTAAAGGTCATAATTTGCTGAAAAACGTCTGGTCTTCCCTCTATCTTAACTCCAACCAAATGTAAAATACGTGGACTATAAAAGCTATATATTCGCATAGACTATTAGCTGTTGTGAAAGACTATTCTTCTTGAATAGCAGCTACATAATACAAAATACTTCATTTCTATTTCACAGCTGTATGATCGCTTGCCTTACCCTAAAAACTCTCATCTTGACACCTGACCAGCCATTAAAGCAAATTTCATAACTAAAAAGTCTTAATTTTCACGAAGAGATAATATATTTATTCAAAATACTATCAAATAAAGAAAAAGAAATAGGTTGCTAAGATTGAAAGCAAATCCCTCTTACAAAGCTGCAGTACTTTAGTGAATACTAAAAAATGGTTTGGTGAAGCCGAAACAATTTTTTATTCAGACGGATGCACTTCTACCTTTCCCTTAGACATTCCCTTTTTCATTGGTTGGAGTACTTAAGATAATCTTAACATTTTCATCTGTCTCAGATCCTTGAAAAAGAGCTGCTAACTGTCTATTTATCTTGTTACAAAATGAAAAAATATAAACACAAGTATTTCAGACAAACTTTGAATAAACACAACAGAGCACAGTTGTGGCTGTTGAAGAGCGCCCTTTCTGTTGCATAAATAAAGTAGATTCTTTAAGTAATTTTTTTACTTCTTTTTTTTTTTTCATTTATCATGGAAACCTCTGATGTGCGAAAAGTTACCCTAAGGTATAAGAGGACAGGATCCGAAGGCTCATTGGGTCAGTAGAGCATTTTATCATAAGAAAATATCATTACTGACATTTTTAAAAGATCAGGTATAATAGGCTGACAGTAGTAAGTAAAAACCTTTGTTTCAGGTTCCATTTAAATTCTACCTCCTTTAAGCCAGTATAAAATTTATTTCTTCCATGGAACATCTTAATTCATGTGTTCCAATACAGAATTTCATTACCTTCTGTGTTCTGTCAGTAGGTCTTTGTGCTTATGCATTTGCCATGTGCAACATTTACAGACCAGAACTGCCGTATATAAGATCCTTCTTCTGTTTCCATAATGAATGATGAAAAGAGACACTGAATAAAAAAATGATAATCAAGAACCTGTTTCTTAACCATATTGTATGTTATTGTATCCACTCTTATTGTACCGTTGGTGTGGACAGGCAGGAGGAGATAAAAGTTTTAGTTTCCCATTGAAAGGAAACTACTTTCTCTAGAAAAGGAAGATTTAATTCAACTGTACAACTCTGGCAGAAATAATTTAAAAACAAAAATTATAAAGTAAAAACCACAAGGAAATGTCATGTTAAAAGCACCTAAAGAACGGCACATGAATTTTCTTTCTTAAACATTATCTAAAAATAACCGGTTTATTGTTCTACACAGATGCTGCCATTAAGGACAGAGCTTCCTTCCCCAATTACAAGAGCCTTGCCAGGTCAAAGAGGGGGCAGCTGCAGAAACCTGTATAACACCTGAAGCGAAAGGTGAGGGTTAGATTCCTTTTGGGTAGTTGAATAGATAAACAGAACATTAACTTCCATGGACACCCATGGGTGCACATGAGTTCACCACCATTATACCCTAAGTTCAGCTCTTCAGAGCTCCCATTTTGGAAATTTCCTCGATTGACAAATAGGATAGGATTTAACATTAGCATTACTTCTTAATATCATCAAACTAACACAAGTAGGATTTTGGAACAAATAAATTAGTATTCAGAATATTTGCAGTACTCACTTTAAATGTTTCTTTCCTTCAAGCACATGGTTAAGCACTTTAATATGATTCAGTGTAATATGACTAACAGAATTCATTAACATTGTATTTAATTATTTATCTGTGAAATCTTAGTTTCCCCATCTAATTGTAAATGCTCAAAATACAGATTGCATTGACTGCCTGTCACTCTTCTCATAGGAGAGGCTGGAAAAGGATTGGACAGGCAACAAAAGGAAGGTGTTTTCATTTTCTAAAGAAAAATTTGCAGGAAGAGGTCAATGAGAACTGATGCAACTTGACCAGCTTGGGTGGACAGATCAAGTAGAGAGACTGGCTGAGGACAGGACTGAATCGCATCTTTCTTCCACAATACTGTGAAAAATCAGAGATATAGGACAGTGGTGCAAAGTTCATATTAATATCAACATCACAAAGACACTTCTGATTACCCAGGGTGATGACTCAAAATAGTAGTCAGAAGGAAGAAATGTAGCAGCTCCAGAAGGCTGACAGCTAAATCCAGGTAATAAAGCCAAACCAACATACCAGCTTCCCTATTTTGCGTTATCTAGTATACTTATCCAGATAAACATCACCTAACTCCATGGGATCAGCACCATGAAGCTACAAATAGATTTTTTTTTTTTCAAGTGGTGTACTTTATCATTATAGTCTTTGGATTTCTTGCAGCTCTGTTTCCATTGTAACTGTTTACTCCTGCTCCAACACCATCAACAGCGGTTGTTTATGACAGTCTTAGCAAGAGTGCTGCAAGTCTACAGCTAGTCATGGTAAATAGCTTTGCATGAGTTGGATGGATTTGCATATGCTAATGTGACATCTGGCCATTGTGCAATTTCTTATTTCTGTAATCCTTGAATATCTTCCTAGAAGATAAGTTAGCAATTATCACCATTCAATTTTTCAACTCATGTAATTTTTACTATAGATGTCAATCAAAAAATCTGTTAAACATAGGTCTGATGGCCAACAAGGAAAACTGCTTAAAGTATGGATGCTGCATGTTCAATCAGAAACAGCTAATTTGCTTTCATACAGTCAAAATTTTGAAATGAAGAATCAGAATTTAACCAAACTCAGATGTTGCAAGTTTTACCTTTCCCAAGGTGAGAGTTAATTCAGATGTAGAAAAACATATAACAAGATTACTCAGACACAAAATCGGCTATTTGGTTAGCAGTGGTATTATAAAGACAAATGTAATTTGTATGAGAGCTCAACAAAGGTCAAAATATAGCCAGTAGGGAAAAAAAGGATGCCTTTTATGTAGAGTCAATACTGATCTTGTATTTTACAAATATCTTCTTTTGTCAAATACATTTAGGCCTTTCAATCCTAATTTCAGTAGAATTTTAGACTTGGGCAAAAGAAAGAATACTTTAAGTAAAGGAACATCATTAGTTCAAACCTTTGAAGCTCAGAAAGTATAATCTCAAGGGCAATTAAGCACTGAACAGATCTTCCTTATCCAAAGAGATTATTTCCTTTTGATTCCAGAGATTTCCATGACAGATATAAGATTATTCTAAAGGATTCTGTCTGATTATGTATGGCCCAAAAATATTATTTTAATAAAAATGAGCTTTAAAAATTCTAAAATCACCAACATGTTCACAATGACTTTTCATTAACAGTTCAATTCTCTGAAAAAGTATGTATTCTCCTATATTCCCTTGTATTCCAAAACAAGGCTGCCAACAGCAGTAACTATTATAATGGTATGTAGGCAGAAAAAAGAACTGACTTTTATATATACATATATATATATATAGTTGTTTTCTGGGAGAGGAAGCCACTTAAGAACAAGTCTTGGCTTGATTCAGATCACTTATACAGTTTTATTTTCCCTGGAATAAGAAACACATTTCTCAATTTGAGCCATAGTCTCTCAAAAAAAAAACCCCAAAAACAACAGTCTGAGAGTTGTCTGAAAACTATTTGTGCTTCCATTCTTGACAAAATAGAATTTAAAAAAAAATTTTAAAAAGTGTCACACTGTATTTAAAGTTCTACATGTCTAGACAGAAGAAATTTCTTTGGAGCTGCAGACACCTAAGCTACAACCAGCATCATAAGTTTTCCACTCCAACAGTAAACATCCAGACTGTTGTTATCATCCAGCAGTAGGCATGGAACTAACAATGGATGTAGGAACAGAAGCGCTACATTTCTTTCTAGTCAAGATTTACTAACACTTTATTGAACCTAGATGGGAGGACACCTCTAAAGCAGAAAAACCTACACCCTACAGAGTTTGTAGTATGATACAGCTTGAAATCACGTGTCATCAAGTAATTGTAGTAATCTTACCTTGAGATATTTTGAGTGAAATCTTTGTAGATACATCCTACTCAATCTGTGCTAATATGTATGCAGAGAGCAGCAGTCATGAGTTCCAATGAGAACAACCCATAAATTCAGCATAGCAATCAAGGCATTTAGTTTCGAAATGAGACAAGTACTGTTTCATTGAAGCTAAAATCACGGAACAGTCCAGGCTGGAAAGGAACTTGGATGGATAATCTGTCCCAGCTTTAATGGGAAAGGAGCCTGGATGAGATCACTGAGCACCATCCGATTGCATCTTAAAAACCACAGTGATGGGGACTCTGCCATGTCCTGGGAAAGTTGTTTCAGGAAGAGTTACTCTCACCATATTAAATTCCTTTCTTGTACTGAGATGGTACCTCCCCAATAGCCTTGTACCAACAGCCTTGTCTTCTGCATGTGACTCTTTGTGAAATGAGAGTCTCCAGCATCTTTGTAGCCACTCTTTAAATACTAGAATTCTGTTACTTTTCTAAGGTGAGGAGATCTAAGCCCTATACCAGGATAATCATAACTGCTGGTAACTCCCATATGGATGCATCCCAGGATCAGATTTCCCTGCCATGCTGTTGGCAGCTGTTCTGGTTCTGGCCAAGGACAGGGTTAATTTTTTTGCAGTAACTGTGATGTGGCCAAGCTTAAAGCCTTGTGAGTGTATCTAGGCTGTTACTCTACACCACCTTCCATCATCACTGAGGGGCAGACGTAAGGAGTTTTGGAGAAAGCATATTTTAGATTACAGTCAGATTTTCAACTCATTCTATCATGCGTCAGAGAAGAATGATTTCAAGTGGGGTCCTGAATAGCAACAAGTTTTTGAACAAATTAAATATGAGATTGCTCATACAGTAGACCTTGGGCCAACCAGGACAGGACAAGAGCTACACGGCTGCATACTCTAGGAGAATTGTCCTTTGTGGAGTCTCTGGCAAAAGTACCTGGGAGTCTTAGGGACAATCTCTGGCATCCTGGAGTCAGAGATACAAAGGATCTGACACCTGTTACACCCCAACTGAAAAAGAGATCCTGGCAGTTTATGAAGGGATTCAAGCTGCCTCAAAAGTGATGGGCACCAAAACACAGCTCCTCCTGGCACCCTGACTGCTGGTGCTGGGCTGGATGTTCAGAGGAAAAGACCTTTCCACACATCATGCCACTGCTGCCACATAAATAAGTTAATCACTGTTATCACACAGCAAGCTCCAACAGGAAACCCCTATCGCCGAGGGGTCTTGGAGATCATCATGACTTGGCCTGACGCCAAAAATTTTGGACTGTCATCACCATAGGAGGAGGAAAAAGTGACGTGCTGCTGAGGCTCCACCATATAATCAGCTACCAGAAAATGAAAAGCAATACAATCTCATCACTGATGTTTCCTGCTGTACACTGAATACAGAAAGCATCTGTACAGAGTCCTACACGGCAAATCACAGAAGCTACGGAGGGACAAGGTGCACCAAGTCATGCTGCAGAGCTGAAAGCCATCCAGCTGGCTTTAGATATCACTGAATCAGAGACATGGCCAGTGCTCTACCTCTACACTGACTTGTGGATGACAGTAAATGCACTGCAGGGGTGGCTGGGCCAATGGAAAAGGAACAACTGGCAGGAAACAGGTAAGCCCATCTGGGCTGATGAATTGTGGTGAGGCGTCATTGGTCAGGTAGAGAAGGAGGATTTGGACTACTGAGGAGCATTTCAAAAATGAATAGGTGGATTGGGCTGCCAAGATTAAAGTGTCTCAGGTGGATCTGGACTGGCAGCATAAGGATGAATTGTTGCTGGTCAGTGGGCCCATGATGCCTCAGGCCATCAGGGAAGAGATGCAACATATAGATGGGCTTGGATAGAGGGTTAATGTTAATGATAGGCGCTATTTCCCAGGAGATGCATAATTGTGAAATGTTTGCTGCAATCAAGCAGGCCAAATGAGTAAAGACCGTGGTATGGTGAGTGATGGTCAAAATATAAATATGGAGAGGCCTGGCAGACTGATTATATCACACACCTGCAAATCCACGAAGGAAAGTACTATGTACTGACAGTGCTGTAAAGAGCCACTGGATGGCTGGAGATGTAACCAGTGCCTCACACCGTTGCCTGGAACACCGTCTGCTTGGACCAATATTCTGGGCCTCAAAAAACAAGTGCTGTGGTGGCACGGCACCCTAAAATAATTGACTTGAACAGCAGGACTCATTTCAAAAATAACTTCATAGACATCAGGGCCAGAGAGCACAGTATTGAGTGGGTGTCCCTGTCATGCATCAGCCTCTGGGAAAGTTGAACAATACAATGGGTTGTTAAAAACCACATTGAAAGCAATGGGTTGGAGGACCTTCAAACACTGGGAACTACATTTAGCAAAGGCCACCTGGTTACATAATATTAACTCTCTCAGCTGATCTGGTCCTGTGCAATCAAAACCCCCACATGCTGTAGAAGGGGATAGAGTCGATGTGATGTGCATTAAGGATATGTTAGGTAAAACAATTTGGATTAGTCCCGTCTTAAGCAAAACCAAACCCCATCCGTAGGCTTGTTTTTTGCTCAATAGCTGCTGGGTAATGCAGATGGATGGGGAAACACAATGTGTGCCTGAAAGGGATTTGATTTTTGAGTAAGAAGTCTGTATTATTGAACTGTGTGTTTATTGTTGGTTGCTGAATGACCCTGCCACTGTGTGCCATAACTATGGACAGTGAGTATAGACTGCTCCAGATACACCAGTCATGAGCTCGTGATGCAGCTTGCAACCACCCAAGAGCACACCAGCCCTCCTGCCCTGGAAGACATCCAGAGCAGATAGAACTCACAGTCATGGACTCAATGAACTCAGCAGACATCTTGGAGGGACGACCATTGACAATGGAAAGATACCTGTGCTTGTGTACATATGTATATGGCGGGAAGGTGTAAGATCTGGGCATGAGCCAGCTGATATAGAAAAAGGCATGGATAATGTCCTACTTTAGGCCAAGAACAGGGTTAATTTTTCAAAGTAGCCATGAGGGGCAGAGACAGGAGCCATGTGGGTGTGTCAAGCTTATTATTCTAAATAATTCACATAATTTCTGGGAGGCAGAGGTAAAGGATTCTTACTTCTGAGAAAGAGGGGTGTGGGATCCAATGGAACAAAAGCATGAGTGCAGACCATCTGTCTGACACTTTGTTCATTGTCTCATTGTCTCAGGGTTTCTCAGGGTTACATTCTTTTGGGTTGGTTGGCTGATGCACAGCTTTTCTTAAAATTAAAAAAAAATATATATATAGGGTTTTTTTGTCAATAAACTGACTGTAAAATTTCGAGGAATTTTTAAAGACAACATAATTTTTGGATTTGCCTATTTGGATGTACACATTTTGCCTGTAACCTTCAATTTTCATTCCAACTCAAGGAACCTCCATGGGAAGCAGAGAAGAACATCCCAGAAGGGGAAATTTGGAATGGCTAAAATACATTCCAATTTCTGAAAATGTAGAAATACTTTTCCATTAGGTTGTGTGCAATTATTGTAGTAATTACAGAGCTATAATTAGGCTCTTTATTCATAGAGCAGCTTCTAAACTTCTTTTCAGATGTAATTATCTGTTGATCTCAATATAATTAATTTTACATTATACATATTTCTCTTGATATATATAGTATTTTTAGCCAAAGTATGCTAAAAACTTAATATAAGGTGTGTAAGAGACAAAACACTTGAATATATTTCTAAAATAAAGTAAATCCACAGTACAAATGATGCACTTATCAATTGTAATATATTATGTTTTCTGTCTCATTTCAGAAGGTATTATGGTAATAATTTTGGATTTTAGCCAAGTGCTCAGCAGAGGATTTTAAACATCCTCTGAATAGACACATTTAATAGCTTTTAACTGCTCTTATCAGTGAGTAGCAGGAAAATGATTAATACACTTTGGGTAAACTTACACTTGGTCTTCTTTAGGTAGAGAAGGAGGCATCACCAAAGGCAGAAATCTCTAATTATATAAGAGGATATAAAAGACAGCAACTCACAGACATTGGATGCATATTCTGTAGGTCTACACAACAGATGGTGGTGTCTGGCAGTGTCTTTTCTTTTAAACAGAAAAATATTGTTATAAAAATATTCAGAATACATTTTTAGTTACTTAACCAAATGTGTGGATGTATAACTGGGAAATAAAAGCCATGATGTGGAGCAGGAAAGAGAAAAATTTTACCTGAAATCTCATTATTTAGAACTTGTCCACTCTTATGCTGCTTTCAGCTTTAAGACACACTGGTGTGTTCATGTCCTTGGTACTATACATATAAATACATCCCAAACTCATACACTTTTTTGATATATTTAATTTGTGTTATAATGTATTGGGAAATCCTGAATACCATGTTTTTACCCCTTTCCAATACATTTTTGCTGAAAAGAATCACTATTATCAGCCACAAAGGGAATTATGCTCTCTTGCAACCAAAGTCCTCTGAAGGGAGAATCCTCTGCAGACCTACACTTTGAGTGACAAGTTCTTATGCATGTCTCATTATGAGTGGGTTGAATTAACATATATTCTGCCAAGATGAGTAAAATAGCTGTGGCTAATAAATGAAAATGCAGGAAATAGTCTGTAAATCTGACTGTGATGAATTTCATCAAGATGATCCAGTATTTCAAGAAGTCAAGTGAAAATACTACAATTAGGTTCAAATTTAAGTAAATCCAACACATCTGGGCTTCTTTTTTATTGGAAGAGGCATTTCAGCTTCTCTCCACAGAGATCACCTCTTTTCCCTCCACCACCATTGCATAGCATTAGAATGCGTGACAGAGTAAGTAGTCACACTGGCTCCTGAGCCATAAATACAGAGATCTATATGTGGTCAGATACCCCAAACCTTCAGGTGGACTTAATTGAATGAACATTTTCTGCTGAAAGGATTTTCTCAGCATGAAAATTCCTTTTGGCGAAATTTAATGTGACTACCTAATTCTCTTCCTAAACAAAAGATACAGGAAGGTGGCAGTCATACAATGAAAAAGGACATTATAGGAGAAGTGAAAAGATTTACTCTAGCCTTTCTAATATTTGGTACACATGCTCCCGCACTGCATATCACTAATATTTAAACTTGACCATTAAAAACCACTACCTTGTGTTTTAAGCAATCGGGAAATCTTCTGGAGAAAAGATGCCGGGCAGAATGGTGTTAGCCTACCCAATTCCTATTTCTGCTGGAATGTCTTCCTGGAGAAAATTAATATTCAGTTAAAATAACAGGTGAGGCAAAGTCACTGGTTTCCAACAGCCAGTAATGCAATCAAAAATAATTCATAAAGGTGAGCACAGGATTTGGAGAACATTGCTTCTCTTGATGTCTCCAGTTAAACAGTGGCATCTTGTGAAGAATCTTCTATCTATCAAAATGGGAGTAGATGTCAATATGTTAGTTTCTTTATTGCAAAGATACAAAACGGCAGACGGATGAAAACACAAACCAATTATGATTATGAGATTAAGAGGTCTGTGTATTCAAGCTATTCCTACTATTTTTCATCACCACAGAAGGACCAAAGTAAGAGTTATATAAAAACAGTTTACCTAGTTTGCAATTCACAAGCTTTAGATCAGAGTTAGTTCAAGCTAAACACATTAACGTTCCTAAAAATGGATCTTTTCTCCTAATGCACTTGATCAAATGTGCAGAGCTTTGATCAGAGAACACCTTAAAGGTGCCTTCATATTTCAACCGGTTACTTTTATATCCAAGGAATGGGTACTGACACTTCAGAATGGAACAATGAAAGCCTTTGCAATGTTTTAATTTTAAAAAATAGTTCAAAAGAGGAAAAAACAATACTTTTGCATCTCATACTCAACAACAAAGATGGTATATGATAGTTCAATAACTCTTTCAGGTCAGAGGTGTGTTGAGAAAAACATCAGGGATGATTCTGTCTAGATTTGTAAGTAAGCTAAATGACAAATACTGCACTTTAATCTTCTATTGATGCATACAGTTGACAGGAGCTACAAAGGTACAATATAAAGCTTTTGAGTATATTTCCCCATATATTTTGTACAAGATGGAGGAACACATCTTCCCCCATAAAATATTACTTACATTTGTGCATTATGTATGTGGGGTTATACAAGTGAATAAGTTTTTCTAAAACACACCAGGGCTGAAACTCAGAGAATGTACAGCTCAAAGGAAGAAAATCAATTAGCTCAATACACTAATGATGTCAAAATGATACTCCTTTCTCACTGGGGCTGATTCTAATTTGTCCTGATGCAACTCCATACATTTAATTAAATGCTCTGAAATTACGTTGTTTAAACAGGTGCCATATTCTGATATATATCTTTTTACATTAATTCACTTTTTGTATTCACTGGTTTGTTTACTTTGCTGCATTCTGGTATTTCAGGGAATTAAAGAGAAACTGTTTGAAAGCTATTCAGGATCAAATGAAAAAGAAAGCAATTCATAAATTACATTCATTTACAGAGTTGGACTTACCACTCTGTCTTTATATAGCAATAATCAATATATCCTACATAAATAATTTTTCATGATTTCAGAGGAAATCATACTGCAGATGTCTCAAGCCATTTATTCAGGTTTTTTTTTTTTACTGGTAACAGGCCAGCAGTGGATGAGCCACTGGCTCACAGGTTGGAAGCAAAAGGTTATAGTAAACAGGGTTACATCAGGATGGTGGCTGGTCATTAGCGGGGTTCCACAGGGCTCCTTTCTTAGGCCCTGTGCTTTTCAACATCTGCATAAATGGCTTGGTTGTAGGACTTGAAAATATTCAAAGTGTGCAGACTATACTAAATTGGGAGGAGTTTCTGACTCTCGCAAAGGCAAAGAGGCCTTGCAGGGAGATCTCAAGAGATGAGAGGATTGGACCAAACAACTATATGAAGTTCAACAAGGGAAAGTGCCAGATTCTGCTCCTGGGATGGGGCAACCCTGGATGGATGGACAGTGTGGGGAATGAGATGCTGGAAAGCAGCACCATGGAAAGGGACCTGGGGGTCCTGGTCAGTGGCAAGTTGAACATGAGCCAGCAGTGTCCTGGCAGCCAGGAGGGCCAAGCGTGTCCTGGGGGGCATCAGGGACAGCATCACCAGCTGGGCAAGGGAGGGGATTGTCCTGCTCTGCTCTGAGCTGTGGCAGCCTCACCTCCAGTGCTGGGGGCAGTTTTGGGCACTGCAATATAAAAAAAAAAAATATTAAGCTATTATACAGTGTCCAAAGAAGGGCCGTGAGGATGGTGAAGGCCCTTGAGGAGAAGCTGCATGAGGAGTGGCTGAGGTCACTTGGTCTGTTCAGCCTGGAGGAGACTGAGGGGAGACCTCAGTGCAGTCTGGAACTTCCCCTCTCAAGGGGAAGAGAGCTTCCTTAAGAGGGCAGACACTGCTCTCTTCTCTGTGGTGACCAGGACCTGAGGGAATGGCCTGAAGTTGTGTTTGGGGGAGGTTTAGGTTGGATATGAGGAAAAGGTTTTTCACCCAGAGGGTGGCTGGGCACTGGAACAGGGTCCCCAGGGAAGTGATCACAGCACCAAGCCTGACAGAGCTCAAGTATTTTGACAGTGATCTCAAGCACATGTGATTCTTGGTGAGTTCTATGCAAGGCCAGAACTTTGACTCTGAGAATCCTTTTGAGTATCTTCCAACTCAGGAAAAATTATGATTCCATGACAGTCTTGTCAACACAAAAAGAATGGTTTTGCTTTTCTTATTTTTAATCTTGTCAATGTATTCTTTATCCAAGAATTACTGAACTGAGTTTTATTGTTGGATCTTAATTAGGAGCACATAGATTTGCAGTGAAGTCACTAAACTCTAATTAATATCATCTTATCAAAGGGTATTAATTCTGGGATAAATTTGGTTTGTCTGTAATGCCTCATGCTGTACAAGTACATGAAAATTAACTTCTGTGAGATCAGCTGTATCTGTCTTTTGATTAGATCAATTCCATAAAATATTACTTTGAAACCTCCACAGGAAAAAATGCACATATTCAGCTTTATCTGTATAAATTCACCTCAGAATAGAAAGAATAATCAAATGGTGATTTTATTTAGTGCTTTGAGAATGAAGGACTCAAGAGAAAAAAAAAAGTTGTTGTGTTTAAGAGAAAATCACCACTGATCCTCCATAAGGCTGTCACAGTATAAGTCTTTTGTGAGAGTAGTGAGAAAGACAAAAAAAGGTTGCAGGGCCTGTTGACAGAAAAATGATAAATAATGTCTAAGGACAGCTTGGTAACAAACATAAATAGTTAACTGTAAATAAATCCTGATATTCATGAAAACCATATATCGCATTATCTTCTCAATTTTGGGGGTATTTTCTTAAGAAAAATAAAACATTTTATCTATATGAAGAGACCACTGAAAAATCTGACCATATTAGAGCTAAATTAGCAGCTCTAATAAATGAATGTTGTGTATGACTTTGTTATTTCAATACACATCTTCAATGAAAAAGATAAGTTCTCCAGAAGGAAAGGTCAATTTTAGAGAGGCTTTGGGGTCTTCTGTTTTCAGCTTTTTTGTTTATTTGTTTATTTATTTATTTATTATTTTTAGGGGATTTTGTTTATTTGTTTATTTCTTTGTTTTAATGTTCATGTTTTGGTTTCTGTTTCAGGGAGAAAACCCTATTTTGTCATGTGTTTTATTGGCTGTCAAGATAAAAATCATTGTAGCATTATTCTGTAAACTTTAGAAAAATGAAAAAATAGCAAAAATATGAAATGCAACTTGAATATCCATATACAAAACTTTTAAACTATGGTATATAAAATTTAAAATGTTTCCATTTTCTTAGATCTCCTTAGATTTCCTCTCATAAAAAATCCAATTAATTTAAATTCTGAGCTAGAACAAAACTCAGGAAGGCATCTGGTCACCTCTCTGTGCTTCATGGTTTGAAGCATGCATACTGCATACCTATTTAAATAGTTGTAATTGCCTAATGAGCCAAATATGTTTTACCAAATGAGGCAGAATGTCAAACATCCCGCCAATATTCCTCTACATTTCAGCCAAATATAATATAGCAGCAACCAGAATGATAGTGTATCCTATGACACTTTCTATAAGCATCAGGTCCACTGAAATTTATATAAGCAGCGGTCTTTTAAAAACATTAGAAAACTGAATTTCAGGAGGACTGCTACACTAATACTCAAAACATAATTCTCAGTTTTTTACAATTTCATACTCTAACTATTGTTCCTATTTTCTGGTACTCCTTTGGGAATTCTTGCTTTATAAAATGCTATCGTGAAGGGTTGAAGAATTTTTTCTTTCCTTCCACTTGTATATTGTCAAGGGATCTTTTTGAAGACCTCACTTTCACCGTCAAGAGCTAGGGAGGCAGACCTGATGGCCTTGTGGGATTTAATTAGAGTTCACCAAGTTAGAATCTCCAAGCTCTCAAAGTCCTAATTTAAATACAAGTTCACTCTCTGTTCAACTGTTCCTTAGGTCCTTATTAAAATTTCAAGTTATAAAGAGAATATTCAAAGGGGCTTTTTTCCTTTTTTTTTTTTTTTTGCAACAGAGATAAGCTAAACTAGAAATGTGCCACACTCAAAGCCCTCCTGTTTTAAAACCCCTGCCAATTGCATGTGATAAAACAACCATAAAAAGAATAGAATCGATGGAAACACATTTAGACTATTAGGTGTCGAACCATGAGGGAGACGGAGAGAGACACCTGCATGACCGAAGTGAAGATGGTGCTGAATCACAGACACATTTCAAAGGCACCATTTTTGGGTAGCTGACCCCATGCAGTCTTGTGATAATAATAAATACTATTGCTCTTGCTTGGTGTGATCAATATAGTATTCTCTTTGTTAAGATGTCGTTTAAGAAGCTTGTTTTATACTGATGAC
>VXBI01013197.1:84570-120220 GCA_013397375.1 Toxostoma redivivum | reverse complement strand
TGGCAATTATTTATTTAGAAGGGGAACAAATGCACTGTTTCACAGTATTTATGTGATGTTCTTCCAAATTCATGGGACTTCCTACTTATACTATGATCCTTGCTGGAAAAGTTTGCACTAGGTATAACCTCATTTTTTTAGTCTTTTGTATCTTTATATAGTATCATTAAAAACACAGTTATTAATATACTATAATTCCAACTGCTAAAATTTAATTATACTAAAACATGAATTAATTATTTTCATTGTAACGAAAGGCAGAACTGGTTTTACATCTCTTCTAACCAAAACTCTGTCCAGCCTTTTAAAATCCAATTGAAAATATTCTGTGGATTATTTTTTACCACACTTGTTTGACAGCTAAAGAATTAATAGTAACTTAGCATTTAGATAAATATCATGGGAACATTGTGATTGTATTCATAAAATGATTATTTAAATTTTTGATATGAATTTAACTATGAAATTGCAGCTGTGAAAGCCATGGCCTTTAAACCTTTAAGAGACCTACTGCCAGTAGTCAGAATTTCACAATCACTTTGTTAACTAGGTACTAATTTCTTGCACAGATAGATAATGCCAATTCAGGTAATAGCTTTTGCTTTTGGGCACTGTACCAAGGTTTAGAGCCAGACTTTCATATAAGCAACAAAATTATTATTAACTCTTTCCTGTACTGAGATCCCTGCTAACATTCAGACCTATTCCTTTTCCTATGGACCTAGAAGTCTATTTCAGAAATCACTTTTTGGAAATTATTAGAATAAATAAAGACTAGTTGTACTCCAATATATAGGGTAGAAGAACTGAGCAAGCTGCATTTGCACCTGCTGCAGGTGGTTGTCTCTGAAATTTAATGGTAAAGGAAGAGATGTTTCGGGAAGGAGAAATTATTTCAGGCCTTATCAGAATAAAAACCTTCAATTAATGCAATTTCAATAGTCCTGGTTTTCCAATATGTGGGCCAAAGTGATAGATTTGAAGTGCTCCCAAGTATAAAACAGATTAAAGACTTCCAAAGAAGAAGAACATTTCTGAATGGTACTTGTATTAGGGCTATTTGGAAATTTTCTTTCAAATTTTTGTTTTCAAAAAGAAGTTTATATTTTTATTTTAGAAAATTCCAGTTCTTAAGACAAAAATGGTAATTTCCACCTTTGCAAATTGTTCTAGGGAGGATATGGAAAGAGGC
Organism: Toxostoma redivivum; assembly: GCA_013397375.1. Classification (NCBI taxonomy): domain Eukaryota; kingdom Metazoa; phylum Chordata; class Aves; order Passeriformes; family Mimidae; genus Toxostoma; species Toxostoma redivivum. The sequence goes on along the minus strand of VXBI01013197.1, from coordinate 119,028 downwards.
AGGGAAGAAAGGCTTCCAGCACTGGAAATCTGGAGGGCCTTGGAGGCTGGCAGCCTCCAAACTAGGCAAAGCCCTTGCTCAAGGTCCCATGGTCAACCCCTTTCTGGCTGAGACTCCTGGCTTTGCCTGCTACTTGTGAGTGGACATTTCCAGATTCTGCTGTAGGGAAGTAAGACAGTAAGTATAGAGCAGTCCTTGTATTTAAGTTTGTCAAAAAGAAAAAAAAAATCATTTAAGAGATAAGAATTTTGGGGGGTTTTATGACTTGGAATAAAAATTTCACTGTATCTCAATCTAGGTTTAATTTTAATTAACCCAAAACTGAAAAATCCAGTCTTTCAATAAACAGGCTGAGTAACACTTGAATTTTATTCCTACTGCAATATTCATAGGCCTGCCTATACTTTAGAATGTTATTAAATTTTGTTATGCTTGCTGTACAAAAAATACCTTATAGTCTCATGACAGAAAGGAACAAAGACCAATTTTTGTTAAAATGTAACTAGAAGCTAAGTCTGCATATGACAAATGTGTGTGGGAAACCAGCATTCCAGAAATTTTAGGCTTGTTTAATAACACACACCTGAAACCTTTATTGTATGGATACGAGGAACCTGGGAGAAAAAATGGCTGAAGAGCTGGTCCAGGATATGAAACCAGAGATGGTAGAAGTTACCAAACAGCTACTGTATAACAGAAGCATAGGTGTAGGATTCAGGGGAAGAGAGAAACATGAGAATGAAGGTGCTAAACTGAACACTAGTGATGACAGACACTGTGAAAAAGAACTAATATAAATAAAAGCAAATTGAACTGAATCAAAAACTCAGTCTCTGATGAAGAATGATGGTGCAAGTTTTCTGGACTAAGGTTGTAAGTCTCTGTGAAATCTTTGGGTTAGATCTGTATATAAACAAAAAACTTGGTATTTTTAGTAGAGACAAAAACTACTGCAAATTTACATCATTATGAGATTATATACATATATAGCATTGCTATATATAGTATTGTATATCCAACTCATGAAAAACAGGGCTGTGCTAGTTAGCCCTGGATGGGGTGGCTCTCAGCTGACAATCAGCTGAATCCATGGAAAGCAAGGGTGTCAGACTTTGTTTAAAACAGTGGTAAAAGGAATCTGAAACACTTGGCCATGAACAAAAGATGAGGACACAGAATCATAGAACAATTAATGCTGGAGAAGCACTCCAAAATCATTGTGTCCAACCATTAACCCAGAACTACTGTGTTCACCACTAAACCATATCACCAAATGCCATATTCACAGCCTTTAGAACACTTCCAGCAATGGTGATTCCATCACTTCCTGGGATGTGAGGGAATGCTCCAATGCCTCACTTCATTTTCACTGATGAAATTTTTCCTAGGACAGAGTGTAAACCTTTTCTGTTGCAAGTCAAGGCCACAGCCCCTTGTCCTGTCACCTGTTACTTGGGAGAAGAGTTGCTTTACTTTAACAGAGGGACAAACAAAAGCTGACCTGCAGTGCAGGCTCTCAGTCTCAGATGGGTAAACTAAGAAATTTGCTGAGTTATGAAGTATTTTGGCTCAGTGATAAAGAAGACACACTAACTCGTTTCCTTTCTTACAGTCACTAAGTGGCTTTGGTATGAATTTAGTTCCCGTTTTGGGGACACTTAGTGAAATTTGTTGAGTGACAATTATTTTTAACAATAAGTGTCATTAAGTGTTAAGAAAGCCTCATTCTGAATGCTTTCCACTGTCACTTAAGAGCATCTTTATATTTGTGATCATATTTTGAAGTTTATGTTGTATTTATAAAGTTGGGATAAATAATGCAATCTTTTGTGAATACTTTAGGCTAGACAAGATGTACTTTAAAAATTCACTGGTAAATCTACAAATATATAATCTTTACATGGCAATAGACATTTGAAAGCGGAGTTTTGACTGCTGTTGAATGATACAATGAAATTCACTTTGAAGGCTTCTAGCTTTAGATTAAAGATCATGCAGCCATGAGTCACTAGGTATTCTTGCATTAATTTTATAAGGGTATCTCAGGCGCATTCCAAAAATATTGCTTAACTGAACTGTTAACTCGTTTGGATTTATGCCAAATTTTCTGTCTTTCTAGAATCAGCGTGCATTCTGGCTTTATGCTTTAGCTGATCTGTACCTGATCTATTCTCCATCTATACTTAGCAGAACAGGACTGTAAAATATATAGTATAGCAGACAGACATGCACCACAACCAAAAGAAGATACAATGCAAGAAAGTAGAAATAACAACAATAATAGTAATGATAATACTATAAATTAAAGAAGAAAACCAAACTAAACCAAAAATAAACAAAACAAACAAAAAAACAAACCCCAAAACAAAGCAAAGAACTCTGGGAAAAATCTTTATATCTATGATTGCTAAATCTAAGATAGTATGGTCAAGTCATTTTACCTATTTCACAAATCTTTTCTCTCTATTAAGCATACAGAAATACCCCAGGAACTGTTTTGATTTTCTTTAGCTCTTTGCAGCTCTTCACTGGCAAGAAACACAAGAAGGGACCAGAAGCATACATCACAGAATATACAGAAAATTTTATGACATTGAATAATAAAGTTGATGTAGTTATCAGTTTTGAGTATTTAATTTACAATTTAATTGGAAAAACAGTATCATCCATCTCTGGAAGAGTGACAGGCAATTAAACCAGAAAATTTTATAGGTCTGTAATTTTTGGAAAACAAGTGAAATCAGAATTGACATAATGAAATCAGTTTCAGTATTTTAATTTAAACTCAAAGTTTATTTTTGTCAGATTTAAAAATACATCTGGCTCTTCAAGTAGATCAAGTAACACTCATTGTAGAAAAAAAAATGCCTTGCTACCTCAACTTAAAAAAATCATTTGTTTACTAAATTTGTTTTACTAAAAGACTAAATTTTACTAAAATTTCAGTTTGTGCTATGTCTGGAACACAGAGAGATTAATCAATAGCATCAAATCTTCTTTCTGTTGAAACTCACATAGAGCATACTGTACCTAGTGTAATCAAGAACCAGTTACAGAAGAAGAACAAATGCCCACTTTGTCAATATTCACTAGAGCAGAATTTTTTAGCAGCATATTTAGGACTTAGCAGGATTTATCAAGGCATGCTTCAGCAAGAGTTGCTTACGAGGGTACACGTTGTTCATTCTAGTATTCTTCATCCAAGTTAGAATTAACATCCATCTGATTATTTTATGTGGGGAAGCCCTCTTACCATCAGATAAGATGACTTCACAAATATCTGTCGCAATCATACACATATATACACTTTTAGCCTCTAAGATCATCTTCGTTTTCTCTGTCAAAGGGTAAAATCGTTTTAAGCCTAGAGCTTTTTCTATTAGCTGGTCTCCAGACCCTCTGAACTAGGTAGGAACTTCTGCTTTACATAAAAGAATAGGCCAAGATTTAAATTCTCTTCTGAAATCAAATGGTCCACCTATGATAAAGCAGGCATAAGGACACTAAAGGAAAATATCTGCTGTAACAAGTCTGTAAAGTCATGTCACTTGCACCAGTTATCTCTTCAGCAGATACCAACAAATCCCCACCACTTGTCTCCCACTCAAATGCTGTGGTGCTTGTTATGAGAAATTTTGTTAGGACAATTCAGAAGTAAGATTAGATTTGTTGCTGCTCCTTAGAGTATTTAAAATGGGAACTGGAAAACTTGAGCTGTAGAAAGTAGAACTAGCTACTGCTTAGAGACTGTTTGTTCTGTTCTGCTTATTATCCAGGATGGCAGCAAACAAATTCCTCTCTGCATTAATTCTGATGATGAGTTCTCCTATGATTATGAAATCCAAGGAATGTTTTCACCACACAATTGCTAGACTTAATTTAGTGTGGCTCACTCTTTAAAAAGCTCTCTTTTCTTCAACTCTCTGGACATTAGTTGTTGAAATTAGTACATTTCAAATGTATTACATCCCTGTAAATCATCTCCTGCCATTTGCTGTTGTTCTTAGGAACATCATGAGCTCATAAATCAGTGGACTTTTCACATTTTTAGGATTATCTCTAGAAAATCTTAATAACCCTTAAGCTGACTCCTGCAAGAGTGTTTACCACACACAAATGTCTTATGGGATAGTCTGCCTCCACACATTTAGATCACATGGCCAACCACTTCAAATGTACATTAGAAAAATCCCGATGCATTTGTTCTTAGTAAGACTTCAGTGCCTGGTACCTCCTGCCATCAGACAATTTCCATGGTCTTTGAGGCAACTTAAGAAGAAGCAAGAGTTTCTTAATGTGGCTGTGTGACAGCACACTGGAGATGTTACAACACTGTCTTGCAGGACTTAAGTTTTGTTCTCAGTTTGATGCCTCGTCTCTTCACAGTCTCATCCAAAGTCTTCTAAAACTCCTAAAGCCTTTGATAATCTGCGGTTTATTTCATCACGTGGACATGCATCTTATAAATGTTGCTTCTTAGTGAATGACTTCCAGTGCAGACAGCAAATGCCTAATAGGGGTGTTAGCTAGCATTAACAGGACCTGATTGATAAGTTATTTTTATCCTTTTTTTTAAACGAAGAGTAGAAACAAAATTATCACAAATCCTGTGGACCTTACTACTGGCCATAACACTTTTATTTTTCAAGAGCATGTTAAGATCACCTGAACTATTATTATATGCAACCAGTGTATCAGCAAATGAGGAGCCTAAAACTGATTTTGTGACAGAGCACTGACAGTAAAACAGGAAAGATCTTCAGAGAGACAGACGATTTTATTAAGAATCCTGGGCTGAAAATCTTGCTTGAAAATCTTTCTGCAAAAGCTTGCTGGAAATGGAGACTAGGTTAAGAAAAAGTGCAATTACTTCCCCTTTTAGGAGGAGCATTTGGATAAATGTCAGGCAATTCTTAGCATAAGAAAGGTAAGACAAAAAGTTAAATCAAAATGAATAATTGTCCTCCTTAAATATTTATGACTTCAATTGATGATATTTTTATTCCTGATGGACAGCTTGCAGACTAATAAGTTTTTAATTGTTGTTATGCAATTAAGGATGATGGTCTTTTGCTAAATCTTGAGTTTCAGCCATAGTTTATGTAAGTCGTTCACATTTCTCAACCTATAATGATGTACTTGGCTTCATTGTTTGTGGTCTGGTTCTCATTTGTCTGGCATTACATTCTAAGATTGCAATGACTCAGATTTCCTTTAGTGTTACAGCAAAAAGCAATAGTATGTATTGCATGAGGCATCTCAAATTTATTCACTTGTTTGTGGTCATTTTAGTGCAGGTTTCTCAAGCAGGTGTACACAGACACAAATCTCTGCATTCAGAAGATAAATAGGAACTCCACGATGTAGTGCCACTATAATGATGTCTTCATCATATAATGATTGACTTACACTGAAAGTTTTTATTGTTATTTGAAATTTTTCAGCCCAGGATGTTCCTGAGAAAGGATTTAATCATAGTCCTTTATTTTTAATAGAGATTGAGATGTATGCCTTTTATAAGTACGACATACGAGAAAAAAGTTGTGCATCATCTGCTTGGCAGAACTTCCAGCAAAACTTGCTTAACCTTTATTATCATAAAGTTGGTTAGTCTTTTAACTGGAGCAGGTAGGCAGGAGTTGTCCACTGTGGTGCTGCTGTATCTTTTTGCTTATAAAAAAAGAACCACTATACATTTTAATAAGCTTTAAGTCAATTAGAACTTTTTCTGCAAGCAATAAAAAAGTTATGCAAAAGTTCATACTGATAAAGTGAAATGGATTCCAGAATTTTAATAGACTTTGGGATTTAACTTTTATGCTATTTAACACAGCAGAAACAATAGTGTAAAGTTCAGCATATGCTAACCAAAGCATGCATTGAGATTCCCTTGACTGTCTATACTTGAACTCTATCTGCATGTTCGTGCCTTCATTCTCACTAGGTCCAGCTAGGATTATTAAAATTAAAACTACAATAACTGAACCACAGAGTCAAGTGTAGGCTATTGTCTTACCTCTACTTTGCAATCCCTGTACACAATCAGAACAAAATATGTCTTGGAAGGCAAAGAAAAAAAAAAACAAAATTAAAAAAAAAAAGGATGAACTATAAGATGGATCTTTAAAAACAGATTTCGGAAAAAATACCAATATTAGTTTTTCTAGAATTAAGATAGAATTCTATTAGATCTTATATTTAATTCTTAGGCTCTAGATTCCTATGGATATTTCTTTGGGCCTGTCACTCCAAAATGGTAGATGGTAGGACAAGTGGTAGAAGAGGACTTTAAAAAGACAGAGACAGAAGATTTTTATAGTCTGACTTCATAGACACTGTATAATGATTACAGCATGCTCTGGTAATGATTGATTCTGTAAGAAGCAATACAGTGAAGCCTTTGAAACCACATTTTGACCACAGATCATACATAATTAAGACTGAGTATTTAATTATCTCTATTATGTGCAAGCTATAGCCTCTGCCTTAAAAGACGTAAGAAAAACCAACAACAAAAACCCCTCTAAGTGATCATCTTGAAATCCCAAACTACAGATTGTAGCAACTGGATGTGGAGAGCCCCAGTTTTGTGATCAGGAACTGTAACATCCTGTAACATAAATAGAGGGACAAACCTACACAAAATACTCAGCATGAGCTTTTCAATAAAGTTTGTGTTGAATTAACTCTATCTTTGTTAGAACAGATTTATCATTAAAAACATGATTTTTTTTTATGTGTAATACAGTCTGATGATATTTTTGTCAATAAATGACAGCCATTTTGTATTCTCTGACTATTGCAATACTTTAATAGAATTTGTGCACTTCTTCAAATACCAAAACATCTTCTCTCTTCTGGCAGCAGCCAAAAATCATAAAAGGAAATCGTAAGTCCTCCTGACCATGGAGAAATCTTGTGTGTATGCCTGCAATCTGTGGTTGGCTTACTCTGCTCTTTTTAATTTTCTTTTTCTGTAGTAGCTTCATCACTGACCCCTAAAAACCAGGAAAAAAGCCCAATTTCTTTTTCTTTTCTATAAAAAGGCCAATAAAAATGGCAAATATAGAAGACTGAATGGCTATTGAAGTGATTCATTTTGGCAATTCACAACTAACTTATGTAAAGTTTAGTTGGTTCCAGGAGTTTGACTCTATGCCATCATTGATGCAGTTCCTGGGATACTAATTCAAATTCACTCGATCAACTCCCTGAGAAACTCCAAAGATTCCACATCTTCTTTCTCCAGGACACACTGTTTCAAAATTAGAATGTGTTTTCTCAGAAATTACTTTAGTGACATACCATAAGAAACTTTACATTCCCACATGACCTGAGATTTCAATAAACAATTTGAACTGATGCTGATGAAAGCAATCAGCTTTCAAACCATTCAGATATAGAACACAATGCATCTGCATTCAGTGGAAAGCCTTCCCCCTTCCATTTCCAAAATCACTTCAGTTGGCTTCAGGTTAGGCATCATGATTATTCTCTTCCCATGAGCACAATAAGGAAAGTCTGCATTCCTCATCCTATTATGCAATTCACCTTGACATGCTTTTTAAATTTGAGGTAGTCCCAAAAAATGTAAAATATGATAGTCTTGTTACATAGATATTTTATTTTCAGAACAGCAGTAACAAGAACATTAGAGTTTCAGGAAGAGCAATAAAAGTAAAAACACACATTACATAATATAGTTTAAAGAATCTGCAAAGATTTAGTTGGAACTGTAAATACACTCAGATAGACCGTAATAATTTTAAATCAGAAGGAGATCGCTCCTAAGACTCAAATTCCATATGGGCAAAACTCTACTTTCCTAAATCAAATGAGTAGTCCCACAGGAGCCAGTGAAGTACAAGAGGAGTAATTTTGTTTACGCAGGACTTAGAATGAAGAAAAACATCTCCTACCAGCATATGCCATGCTCTTTCTCCTTAGTGTAGACCTTCCAGCAGCAATTATTTAGAATTTAATCTTAACCTGCTTCCTTCTTGAGTTGAGTGATTTGCAGGAGCAGGGCCAAGAATGGTAAAATTCACTGGGTAGGGCCATCAGTAATGCCAACGGGAGCGTAGGATTTGGAAAGCAAGGCAGCTTGCTCCTGGTGGATGTGGCATCTTCAGAGCAGAGGAGTGTATGCACTGACCAGTCCCTACAGCAATGCCACCACACTGTCATAAAACCCTTCAAGTTCTCTGCAGCTCTGCACAAAAATGTGTGTAAAGTCAAGAGTGAAATACAAGTGGCACTTTGCTGGCTCACACGTACCATTACAGCCAGGAAAGGATCAGGGTTCCAGAGGGTTTTGCTGTGTCTAAATTTCACAAATGGGAGGTCACCATACATGGTGGCTCACTGGAGAGGAAGACATTTTAAGATTCAGATGTGAACCCTAGTTTTGATCTTAATCTATGGGATTTGAAAAAAACCCAGCAAATTTAGTAAATAAGAATACTTCATGCTCCACTCCCACAACTTTAAGGAGTTTTCCTATTATACAAAACTTTAAATTGTAGCAGCTTTTGGAATGTTTTTTTCAAACTGTATCATTATTCAAGCTTCTTCTTCATCTATAGTCAGATAAACCCACACAGTTTTAAATACACACTATAAATCTATGCGTTTTTTAAAGCTAGTTCCACACAGAACCATTTGTAAGATTAAAAAAATAGTATAAAGTCTGAGTCTAGAAAGATCACTTGAGATATCAAAATTGACCTCTCATGTCTCAAAGATCTTGAAGCATTAGTGGAAGGGCCAAAACCACCCTTACAGCCCCTGTTCCTTGGCTGCAAGTCTCTGACCACTCCACAGCACACTCATTCTTGAAAGCCCCTCTGTTAACAAGAGCATCTAGTGCAACACAGAGGAGATATGAGATTGTATTATCAACTTGTCTAGTCCAGGATGCTGGCAAAAATAGCATACCTTGTCCCCTTTGGGTGAAACTTCAGCACACAGAAAAAACTTCAGGATGCTCAAGGCAAAAACGAGCAGAAAGAAAAAGAACACTGACATGAAGAAAATGGCTCATCCTGTATCATGTGTCCTCCCCACATGAAATATGAGAGTCAACGATAAAGATGGAAAAGATAGTCTTTGGAAACAATACACGCATGTAAGAAAGGCAATTCAGAAGTAGAAAAAAAACAAGCTTTCAGAAAAAAAGATAAATAAAAATTGAGTCTCTTTCTAGCAATACAGAGTTTACAGCAGAAATGTTAATACCAAATTTTTTAATGCTTATAATCTTTCAGAAGATATACTTCTGAAAGGGGAAAGATGGTCTTCTCTTTCCCCTATATTTTTCTCAAAAGATAAGACTCTTAACAATATGAAACAGTGCATCAAGAAAAACAACACTAAACATTGGGCTGCCAATATAAAGTAGCAACATGAAGCTGAGCATTCATAGCTGTGAGTACTAATAAGGCAGGTCAACCTTTCCAAGGCTAAGATATGAAAGCCTTACTTTAAATAAATATTTTTTAAAGTAGCATCAAAGGCAGACTTCATTAAATTTGTTCATAAAGTTCTTGGAATGATTCTTGCTGGAATACAAATCTCTACAATTTTGGTCCAGAAGAGAGTAAACCCATCCCAGCTTTTGCAGCATTTTGCTTGTAACATCTGATCAGAGTTCAGCTTGTAGGATCCAAACACAATTGAGCAACATTTGATTATGATTATTTTATTTGATTTTCTGAAGTATTTGCACAATATTCTTGTTACTTTGAAGATAGCTCACTTCAAGCTGTTCAGCTTTTATTCAACAAAGCCAAACACAATTTCTTTTTATGAAACACTGTAAATATAGAAAACTGTAAATTAAGTTGCTCTGGAACAGAGAAAGAAATTTTAAGAAATGTTAAGTGATATATCTAGCTTTGAAATCACTCTCCATGGGAAGGAACAGGACTTTCCTTATTTTCTTGCCACAATGGGAAGCAAAGATGCTAATTCAATTTCAAGCCAGAAAAAAAGAAAATAACTATGTGTATATATTACAACACATATCAGTAGATAGAAGAGATACTTAAGAAAAGGACAACTGTGCTTATAACCACAAAACTTAGGTGTTAGCATTAGTATTAGAAATACGCTCCAAATTTTAGAAGTTATGAAGCAATTACTGTAGTACCTATTAAGAGTACACTTTTTAACTACTCCTTTACCTAAAATAATCACTTACATGCTTGTACTGTTGTTTACACCTCACAGTGGTTTTGGAACTATGATAATAAAATTAAATAAATAGTTATTCAGAAAGGCACATAAACTACACTACCGATATGAACAGATCTATTAATTATAAAAACCTGTTCTTGCTTTTAATATTTCTTTCATACTCTGAACCTTCCAAACAGAAACTGAATTAAAAGGTATTCTTCTGTATGGGCTGGCAATTACTGAAACCTTACCACAAGAAAAGGTTTGGGAGCAGATGTTTCAAAACTGGTTTGCTGAGCTTAAAGAGCTTCCTAAATAATGGGTTACCTGCGTTGGAGCACTCCTACACCAGCAGTTCCAGCTGATCCCTGCTATGTCACTGCCATGTGCCTCAGAGGTCACCCCTTAGCAGCCTTTGCTGCAAGAACACAACCAGCACTGGAACCTGCTCTTCAGGTTCAGCACCTGGGATCAAGGCCAGGGCAAAGCAGCTGGCTCTCCAAGTGAGGAAGGGAGTCCAGAGGCTTTATATAGGCTTAAGAGCACAATTGGCCAGGCAGCTGTGTCTGAATGGAAGTGCACAAAAAGAAGGCAGGACCTTTGTGGTGGTGTTCTGGCTTTAGGGGCTGTCAGGAGAAAGGTGACAAGAACACGAGAGAGATGTTAGACTGCCATTTCACACAGCCTGCATAAAGCTGACACAGGCAGATTTAAAAATAAAAGCCACATGGTAAAAGAAAAAATGGAAGGCCAGTTTAGTGTTAGGTGAAAGGCTATTTGTTCAAAACAAGTCATAAACCAGTCCTATACTGAGCTGGTCAAGCAGGTAAGTGAAAGGAATCTTGTTCTTGCTAATCTTGTTTCCACAAAAGAAATTTTTATTCTAAATTTGTCATTACAGGCTATGTAAGTGCAAGGAACTTCTATAGCTAATTAAATGTCTAAAAAATTCAGGAAGAAATTTTACCCAGAAGCTGAAAGAAATTTTTGAAAATGCAGTCCTATGGGCCCTAATGTATATGATTCCACCATCTACTTAATGTAAAATTTTCTGTGTGTTTATACTCCCTTCCAGTTATCACTTGGGACTTGATCATTGCCATTCTGATTTCAGTTCTTCTTAGATGCATGTTTGGGGAACCAATATATAATAGCCAGTCATGCTTTTTAAATTAACAGTGTATCTGAAAAGCATATAGGTAGACCTCTATTGAAGCAGTGCTTAGAAAAGTGTTGGTGTTCAATTTAAACAGCTGTTGAGTGCAAATCAGTGATGACCACACTTACACATTGTACTGCTCTAGCAGTGTATATAACCTGAGAAGTTGTCTCCTGCTACATTTATGAGTCCTGATAATCAATATATTTACCAAAAAAAAAAAAAAAAAAAGACCTTGAGATTAACTTAGCTGTTTAGAACACGGTGCTAGTAACATCAAGGTCATGTGTTTGGGTACTCCAAATGGGCCATTCACTTAAGTGTTGGACTTGATCTCTGTGAGTCCCATTCAACTCAGAATATTCTGTGACTGTGAAAATCATAACTGAAACCTGCATCTGCCTTACTGCTACACCTCCATATTACAGTGCTTGCTTATTGAAATGAAATTATTCATGAGGACACTGGTAGTAAGGAATCCAACTAGCAAAAGCACATTTCTTCTCAATTTGAAAAGAAAAAATATATAAGGAGGACAATGGTGTAAAAACTGGTAGATTTTGTTACCCAGACTTCTAATTATAGCCCATTTTCTACCACCCTTCCCTTTAATTTAAAGAAAATTATCAACAGAAGTTTTATCTTTTTCCAAACTTCTGAAATCCAAATAGCGTGTCTCCTGACTAGGTTTTGTTAGTTTTCTGCTAAATCTCTGCCAGAGAGGATTGTTTGTTCTTTGTTTAAAATTATCAGCAACTTTAACCAGATCTATCAGCTGCAAGGAAATCTCTCAAGTTCTGAGCAATTTCTCCTCCACAAGCCATCTTCTATTAGGCAAAAAAGTTGCTGGGATAATTCCAAATTCCCTCTTCATCCCACTGGGATGTTTCTTAAATTTCTGCACCAGGTCCTCAACAAAGAAATGAGCTCTTTCTTTTGGAATTAACAAGAAAAAAAATGTTTAGTTTCTTAATTACTGGGCTAGGCTTTCTCCAAAAGGGTCTAAGTTTGGAATTCTTTTTCTGGCTACTTTTTCTAATCAAGAGCCAAGCATTTTCTGCTCCCTGGCTGGGAACATAATTATTTTCATTTCTTTTGGGCTTCTACTGTCTTTACTTGCAGCTCAGAACTGCCTTATATTCAAGAATACAGCTGCAGACAGAGAAGTAACAATACTGCCACAACAGCTACCTAGAGAGGACTCTTATAATTCCCAGTGCTTTTTACATTAGCAAAAAAAGCTGAAGTACAAAAACAAGCTCTGTAAAAGCAATGGATAATAGAACACTAGAAAAGTAAAAAATTGTTATTTTTATGTTCTAGCATTTATAGTCTTCACCAAGACTTTAGGCATTTAATTTGCAGCCTCCAAACTCCACACCAATCAAGTTCAATTTATTCAAGTGCAAATCCCACAGCAACTTTCAGCATTGCATAAAAGTAATTTCCCATACAGAAGCCGCAAGTGACTAGGATCAACTTGGAAATTTAAATACAATCTAGTTCATAAAAATCCTTTCTTCACCAATTCAAATCCTTTTTGCTGTTCCTCTGTCAAAAGTCACTCAGTTAGTTGGTACTACAATGGCATTACCCAGGCATGCAGACTGTACATAAGTCTTTTCTCTCAAAACGATGGATTTCCTCCCCTCTTGAAGAAGTTTCTGGGTCCTTTTTAACAGTCAGTTCTGGGATTGGAGGTGCAGTAGCACAGATGACATTACATTAAACTTGCTTCATCTTCCCGTGTGTAAAAGAGTGAACTCTAAATTGAAAGCACTCATTTGGATACCTTTAGAATGTCTCCAGTTCCTACCAAGTTGCTATACTGCATTCCATATAAAGAGTTGAAATAATTTAAGTACTTGAAAACATCTTATATTCCTAAAGACAGGATAAATTACTTACTGCTCTCTGGAGAACCCAGAGCATTCTACAGTGGGTTTTTCCTCACTTTAATTACAATCAGAACAATATATTTTATATATTTTGTTCCCAATGTTTTACACTGTCTGCTACAGGAAAAAGCTATGAACAGTCCTGAGTCATCTGTGGGATCAGAATTAACACATCCTCCCATTTTGGTCATACTTTTAAGAAAATATTCCTGTAAAGGATGTCTAATCATCTCATTATTTAGTTTATTTTATCTTTAGGTGATACACCATAAAATCCTACAGGCTGACTTTCTGTCAATAACATGCTGTAGCTTGTCCTAATACTGCACAGATCAAATCTCTCAAGTTTTCAAGTAGTTACAATTACAGCTTCCTGCCTTTTTGGCTTGCAAAACATCCTCTAGATCTTCACAGCTCTTGTTCTGTTATTACCTTTGCAGAATAAGCTACAGCGAACCCAGGATCCTTGGTCAGTGTTCTGCATCTTGGACAGCCTCCGCACGCTCAACCGCCCATCACACAGCTCTCCTGTATGGAGCAAAGATTTCACTTTCACATAAGTGCATTCACTGCCTCAATTCAACACTATTTCTGGGCTCTTGCGTTTTTACTTCATTTAGCTTGCGTTTAGAAAGCTCACGTAGAGATAGCCTTTTCCATATGTTGTCCCACTCACATTAGAGGATTTTTTGCCATAATTAATCAGCATTCTGTATGTGTAAATGCTGCAGAATTCACCCTGACATGTTCAATGCATCCTTCCTACCTCACTCCATGTTTTCCTTTATTCCTCACACAGCCTGTAAGCAACTGATCTTCCAGACATGGCAAAAAAAAGATCAGCACAAATATTTCACATATACTTACAGCTTATAAAAGGCTTCAAGATCGTGAAACAGTATCCCAAAGATATTTGGACACCATTGATGAATTTAGAACTAGGCAGGACAGACAAATTACATCTACATGAAAGCAACCACTAGATAAATCTAAAGCTAAGTGCCTCAGCTAGGCAATTTTAAATCATTGCTTTTATTTGATTTAATGAGTTCTGAAACAGTATCAGCCAAGAGTGGAAGGACAATATGAAATTTAGATTCGTTTCTCTAAAACAAAGCTTTCTGTTCATTTCTCTTCTAGAAAGCTTTCATGCTTAGACTAACCAGATTCTTAGAAATGGGGAAAAAAATTCTCATTCCAAGACTTCATCAGTGTACTTACTGTTTTTATAAAGATCTTGGAGGAACACATGTCAAGCACTTGGTTTAGGTAAGTTAGAGCCAATAAGAGTGTGCTCTTTCAAAGGAAGACACCCTGAGCATCAAAAATGAAAATATTTACAAGATCCTAAGGGAAGGAACTTTTTAGGAAGTTTTTTCTTGATAAATGAAATGCATTTGAAAACTTAATTTTGTATGAAAAGCAAATATGACCAAAACTACTTGATCACTTTCAGCTCAACAGATGGTGACAAGTAACTAATCTATTTCCAAAGATGACTGACTTACTGTGTTGCTGCCTTGATCATCAAAATTGCACATATCCACTAATACATTTAGGTAAAATTTTAAAATACATTAATTTTAAAAAGTAATTTAAGTTCTAGTGTGCTTGGTGCTGCACAAACTTAAATAAAAATAAGTTCCCTTCAGAGTCCCACAGTCTCATAATTTGGATAAGATCCTAAGAATACAATTCCCATTTAATTCAATGGTAAGCACATAACTAAAACCCTGTGCAAGGCATTGAACATTTAGCACAGTATTCACTAAGTAGATCCAGATGATGGGCCAAATCCAGCTCTGATGTAGGTGGGCAAAATGCCATTTAAATCATTTGAGTTGCAACACTAGAGCTGAATTTGACCTTATATTTTTTGAACATGATGCCAAATGACTGCAAAAACAATGTAGTTTTTACTCAAGTGCAAATGAATGTGGTGGTTTCATCCTAGACCCTGGAGGACATGTATTCAGAGCACAAAAGCATCACAGAGTTTGGCACAGCTTGTAACTGCTTTCCACACAGATCCAGGACTAGAGTGTTTAGGGCGTTGCAGGTCATGAGCAAGAGAGGCAAAGCAGCATAGCTGCATGGACATGGCTGCACACTGCTTGCCTCTTGCTAACCTCTGGCCAGCACTCGCTTCCTCATTTTCATCATTCACTTTAATGTTTCAAGAACAACAGCACCAATTTGAATAATTCTGAAGTCTCAGAGGATGTGTGCTGTTCCTCCCCAGGGCCTACTGAAAGCCAACTCCATAACCTTGTATTTATGCTGATAGAACTACAAGCTGAATTTGCCTTAGAGTGGTTATTAACACCTGGCCTGCGCACTGTTTTACTTCTAAAGATGTGAAGGGTCTTTCTAAAGGAAAATTTATAGAAGACAGTGGTAAATTGAACTAGAGTTATAATTGTACTTGCTAGCCATTCATATTTTCATATTTAGACTTTAGCTTCCAGAATTTGTTAAGAACAAAAGAAATTTATTAGCTTCCTTTAGAACTATATGCGTCTTTATTTAGCACTAATAGGCACACAACTGGTAACAATTGAAAAAAAATATATACATAGCCCACAAAAAGGCTGCCCAAGTCACGAGATTCAGCAACTTATCCCACTGCTTTTTGAGGATATTGAGTCCATTAAGCATCAACATCCCCTTACTGCTAATTTTCTTATTAACCTTTTCTGTCCTGAGGTAACAAGAGAAAAGAGAAATCTTTCCATAGGAAAAGAGGGAAAAGATTAAAAAACATATTCTGGTAAAAAAATTCCTCAGTTTGAATGTGTGGACATCTAAGAAACTGGTGTCCAACAAGTTGAATATATAACAGAGGAAAAAAAGCTAGTTTTCTAATTTTGCTGGTATTTCACAAGAACAACTTTTGTTCTGCTCTTTGTTCATCTCATTTGTACTCTTTCAAACTGTACTGTCAACAAAGACACTTTCCTGAAAGAAATCAGAAGGATAATACCCCAGGACAACAGAATGGTCAAAGAAATAATCAGCAGTAGTACTTGCTCTCTTCTCACACAGAAAATGAGAGAGATAATTTGTTTCTGACAGCCTTCTACTTCGCTCTCTTAGCAATTTTTATCACCAGTTTAATTCTTCCTTCCAGCATTCTCTGATCTGTTCAAGTGAGAGACCGTAGCAGTGTTTGTTTTGCAGCTGTGTGGATCCCATACCACCCAACTCTGCAGACCAAAGCCAGCAAACTGAGCCTAGCCCAAAGCAGGCCCTGCCAGTGGGAGCTGAGCAGAAGAAACACTTGGGTCATGTAGCTAGACTGTAAAGCAATTATAGCAAACTCAAATGGAGAGTGAGAATTTATTAGGAACTCTCTTAGAAAGCAATTTATTAACCTGTTTTTGAAAATCTTGACTTACTGCTATTCAGGCTTTTGATTTGGGATTTTTAAATCCAAATAGGAGTAGACGCCGTTCAGCGTTTTCCATGGTATTCTAGATAACAAAGATTCAAATCTCACAATCTGTTTATACATCTTTCAAAGATTCCACTCAATCAACAACATGTAATATTGTTATATTTACATAAACTTACTTACAGATATTTTTTTTTACTCTTTCCCTCCAACAGGTAGAAGGAATATCTCCAAACCAAAACCAAGACTTTTCAAATAAAAAGATGTGCAACATAGTTCTTTTAAAAGCGTGCTTTACAACCTTCCTTTTTTCACTCTCTCACTTTTTTCAGACGTGATGTCTGGAAAACTGTAGTAAACTGGCCTGAAATTCCAGTAAGCCCCCCTAGGAAAGCAGCTTTCAGTTCCAGGAGAAAATTTTTACTTAGTGGCTAAAAGACTTCCAAGTTCATGATCCAGAACAAGCCAAGAGCACTTATAAGTCAACAACATCATAAATTAACTGAGTAAAACTAAAGTACTGAAATATCTTAAGTTGATTTCAGGGATATCAAATCAAAACTGAACTCAGACTCCCAACCCCTGCTTAATTTTCATAGAGAATTTCTGTCTCAAAAACCCAGTCTTTACCAGAATACTACATCCCACAAAACCCTCCACTGAAACCTTGAAGAGGCTTGTGCATTACAAGTGCCAGACATTTATTTCCCCTTGACCATCTTTTTGCTAAATCAGACTTCAAATAGAGAGGTTTTCTGGGAGAAATTAAAAGATACTCACAAACTATCCCCATCTTAGATTGACTTTGACATTTTACAAGGACGTTAGAGCTAAGTCTAGCCAAATTTGGGTGGAAGTCTTCCAACCCAGGATTCTGCGGCGAGTAGGGCTGGTGAATAGGTCACATTCTTTCTTTCAGCCATACAAATTGATGTCCTAATATGGTGCTAGGTGGCAGTATTCTGTGAACAGATTCTTTTCCTAATAAAATAACTCTTCATCACCAAATACCACTGTACCGTTTGACAAAACTGTGGCATTAACCGTTCTTTTGCAAATCCAGGATATGAGGTACCTTAGTCCCAAAGTAGTTTCACACACTCTGTTTTGGTGCTGCTCATACTGAACTGTACCAAGTTTCTTGTACTGCTGCTGTTAGACAGGATATAGGTCTTCATGTATATTTTGAAGATGCTTTCACTTTCAAAGTTGGATCATATTAAAGTTAATGAAACCTTTGAAAATGTTTAATAGGGGATTCATTTGGAAAAGCCCAATGGGTCCTTTAGAAGAAAAGCTCCAGATATGTATGAAGAATTGTTTAATGAGAAAAAATTTCAAATCTTTGCCCTTAGGCAATTCAGACTCATGCTGCCCTACTCCCTAATATACTGATTGCTTCAAAAATATATGGATGATTCTTTGCAGGGTACCCTTTATCCCTATCTTCTTCCCTTTCTTTGCAGGCATCACTGCTGTACAAGGATCTAAGAAAAAGAATTCATGGAGACAGGATACCTATTTCCTTAGGGGACTGAAAGCCAGAAACTTGGACTATAGTCACACACTTTTACATTTTTTATCTGTGTACCACAGTTTCATCTGAAAGAAATTATATATTTTGACAAGACTAAGCTGTGGATCCAACTGTCTCTTATTATCTGTTTCACAGATAAACAGAGTTTATATAGGCAAGCAGATCTGCTTTCCAAAAATGTAAAACAGCAATAAGAGGGAGAAAAATTCCATGCCTTTTCATGGGAAATTTCTTTTAGTGTCTTGGTGTTGCTCTTGCTTAATGTAGTGTAACTTTCAGATGACACTTCCATCTGTAATCACTTTTAATTCCCATGTCAGCCCAGAATACGCTGAGGTTGCTAATCTTTCTTGTATTTAGCTTTACTTGTTAACTATAGTCCAATATTTTAAAAAATAGCAGCACTAAGGACCTCTAATAAAAGAAAGTCTATTTTACATTTATTTCTTGCCATCCATTCTTACCAGCAAATTGATGACATTCTGAAAAAAATTGGCATTAGACATGCAAAGTGATTATTCTTATTAACAATTATGTTAACTATTGCATGTTATTGAAAAAATCTTCTAATAACAGAGAGCCAGCTTTCATGACATAAAAGCCATGGAAATCTGTAGATATTAAAGCTTTATTTCCCCAAGCCATTCAGGTTCAGTTTATTATAACAGGATATCTGTTTAAGCTGCATTCACAGGTTTACATTGTCTTTATAGGAAATATGCTACAGAAGAAAGGTATCAGATTTATCATGAACACATTTCATAAAAATAAGCTCTCTCTTATATTAAGCACCAAGTGAAAAGAAACAAAAGAGGAAAGTACGACGAAGGGGTAAAGTCCTAGTGATTTTGTTTTGTCCTTTTTCCATACTCTCCTGCTTTCTGTGTTGGCTGTTTACTTATATATTCTTGTTCCTGCATAAAGGCATTTTTCATTCCTCTTCCCTGGTTCCCAGTTTGACCATCGCATGAAAGATAATGGGACAGGTAACAAGGCAGAGCTTGCTCTGGCTTAGACAGCAGAAGAACTATCTGTGCCTCCCCTCCATAGGACTGCAGCCTGAGCAGCTTTGCCTCCCTTTTGGAGGGGCAAGTTATGGGCGGAGGAGGAGCAGCCCCCAAAAGATTCACATTCACACTCAAGTCAATTTACAGAAATCAGATAGCTCCATGGGGTTGTTGTACTAACAACTATCCCATTTGTTGTTGTCTTAGGCTCTGCAGAAAACTTTTGAGTAATGCTGAGTCTACTTAGCTGCAGAAAGTTTGGTGAACTTGAATTCATTCTGAGGCTTGTTAACCTGAAAGGAAAAGTCCAGCCTGTAGTTACAGAGGATTCACTGCTTGATGACACTAGTAAGATCCAGATCCAAGAGGTAGTGACAGCTGTGTATCTTCATACGCTCCACCCTGCAGGGTGAGTATGCTACAGGATTTCATCCTCATAATGTTCCCCCTGCCCACTCAAGCGCCCAGGGTAGGGGGGAAACTGGAGAAATTAGTGGGTTGTTTTAGCATTAATAAGAATTTTTAAGCCTCTGCCAAGAAGATAAGACTTAGACAATGCTATAAAGGTACTCCAGACTCAACAACTTTTCAAATAGATATGCTCATTATGACCAGAGGATTAGAAGCTATTTATAAGTAACATAATCTGGAGAAGATAAACATATGCATAAGGAGGTGACACAGGAAGGGTTTCTTTCAAAAAGCCAAGACAGAGGAAATTCAAAACACAGCAAAAACACCCACCTGAGGATTAATTAAGCTCCAAACATGCTTCATGAAAATGTGGGACTTTGTATTAAAATAAAAATTAGTATTTCATGAACTAACACAGATATTACCACAATTTTGAATAAAATGTCTTGTTATTTGTACAAAATATCAGTATCACAACTGAAAAATATAAAAAAATTTTCTGATGATAAAAAAGCAATTGCTTCTTTAGCATTTTTAGCTTTGTCTTTATGTAAAATGCTTCCATTTCAATGTGAGCAATTACATTAAGGGCAATAGTTTGCTTAGTGTAAAGTATCATTTACATATGAGTTATACAGGAAGTGACTGCATGCCACAAGCTCAATAATATACATTCACTATTCAATATATATATATATTGAATATTCAATAATATACATTTGCTATTCAAAAAACAGAGATGGTCCAACTCTGAAAACCATGGCTTGTGGTAGGCATCTTTCACTGATGGTATTTCTTTGAGCAGAGGTTAGCAGGATCAAGTCCTATTCTGTGCACTTGACATCACACCATCAAGAAAACTCTGCAGATGGAAATCTTAAAACTTAACAGCAACACAGACAAACTTCATCAAAGAAAACACAAAAGCCCTTTTGAATTGTGTTTACTGTTTTCAGGAAATACATACCTTTTATCTCATGTAATGGGATATTTTAGTTTATTAAATCTTGAACAGCTGAAACAGTAAGAAATAGTGCAGTTAATAGCTAATCTTTTAAATTCAGATGGCATTGCTATAGTTAAAGGGAATATCAGTAGAAAGCATAAAAGATAAAATGAACAGAAGTCATAAGAGACTAAAAGACATATTTGTTACTCTGTTAGACTGGTGACTTCTAACAATATGTTTCTTTGCTTATTAGCAGATAAAAAACTATTATTACTAGTACTCTTATCATGAGCTGCTTCACTACCCTTATAGAAAGGATTTAGTTATCAAGTTTCAAAATATTATGAAGATTTTTATACATGACTGAGATTTATCTGTATAAAACTTGAGTAGGAACCATTATCTCTAAATCAGTGTATTGTCTATGTGATTTTTGATCTCCTTTCTACAGTTCTTACATTTCCAAAATCTGCATGTCCTACAGGAAGTTTCAGAATTGTCTGGCTCAGACCTGCTGTCTGTGCTTGGCCTTGACTTTAGTCTCAGTTGTGTGCCTGTATCATGCCATAGAGGAGGGATCTAATTTAGTTGCTGCATTGTCAGCATTGGTAAAAAAACAAATTGCCTTCAGAACAAAATCAAAGAATAAAAAAAGCATTTGAACATGCAGAAAGTTCAAATGTTGCAGATGGTACCTATCAAATGACTGATATCTGGATATAGCTTTATTGGAAAGCTAAATATTTATAAAATAATTTGGGCTTGGATTTAAAGGTCATCTAATTAAGCAAATAAGTAACATTAAATTAGTCACAAATGTTCTTAAAATATGGGATTTGCCATTTACAATCAGCCAGTAGAAAGTTGACTCATACTTCTCATATCTGACAAAATATTACCTTTGATTTTTAAAGCAATAAGAGGTTTTAAGCTCTATCAGGCTACTAATATTTAAATACAAATTGAAAATTGGCTTTGAGTCATATTTGGCATGATCTCCTACTTTTCTTCCAATGGTAAAACATATTACTGAATTTCTCAGTAATTCTCATAGCAGTGCTCTTTGGAAAGAACTGGAGAAATTTGACAAAGATTTATACTCTGGAATCCCAAGCACAGTCAGTAGAGATGCAAATTATGGCCCAGAAGCTATCTGCCAAAAGGTGACATGCTGTGATGTGTCTGTTTGCCATCAGGATACTGCTGTGGTAAAAACTAATATTACAGTTATCCTAAACACCTTTTCAAAGCCACTGCTCCTCCTTTGAACATTTAGGTGGTGTTTACTTCAGAGAAACATTAATCCGAATATATGGAGAGTTTTTGATCCCTGTAATTGACCACTTTTGTAATAGAGCATTTGCAAAGGAACAGATAAATATGTGGTTCAGAGGAAGGTTTTTAATGTGACAAGGAGAGACTTTTTTTTTAATAGGATGGAACCAGATGTATCTAATCACTGTACTATCCACTGTCCTTCTCGTGTGTTGACAATGGCTTTATTTAATACTTTCCTGATTTTTGTCCACAGGAAGATTCCATACAGTCTTGCACATAAACATTTACCTATTTGCCAAATTATGTGAAATTAATTTAAAAATACGTATTAGCAAGTGTTTCTCTAACTCTAACAAGCCAACAAACAGAAATTCTTAGCCTGATAACAGCAGTATTTTAGAAAGCCCTAATATCATGGTCCTGGAAGGACTACACACACTGGCTACAATTGCTGTAGAAGTATTTTCACTTCAAAATAATTTTTATTTAGAGTACTTTCAGCTTTGCTTTGCAATGCTCAAATCTGTGATCTACAACACATTTTGTTTTGATCTAAACTTCCTTCAGTTTTAAGATTGCTCTTTTAACATAATAGAGAATTCATGAAGTCTCAATTTTGCTTGATTCCTCCTCTCAGTTTTGAGCATAGCTCTGCTCCTGAAAAAAACTAGATGACAAGGATGTATAACATATGCCCAAATCTTATTCTGCAGCATATGAGTAATGCATGGGTTTGAGCTCCTGCACCAGTGATAGTCTGCAGCATAATTCTCATGGGTACAAAACCACATTATGTTGTGTCCTCTTGACACAATGTATAACAATATCCAGCAAACTTAATACTCTTGAATATATTTCAACAGCAGAGCCACAATTATTTTTAGACATCTAATTCTTTGAGCCTTTCTGTGTTATTGTAGGGAATTTTGGCTATCCCCTGCACCGCCAAAGTAGGCTTGAATAATTTCTGTCAAGAGTTCAGAACTCACAACAGAGCAGGCTGGGAGATTGCCATTAGCCCCAAGAGTCTACAGAATTCTGCCCACTAGTGACACACAGAAAGAGGCGGCTGACATTTTCAATTTCATACAAGTTTAACAGCCTTAAAATATTTTGAATGAAATTATGAATAAAATTCATCTATTTAATAGAAATTGAAATTCATGTGAAAAAGCAAAATATGCCTTCCTGTAAAGGCTGTGCCCTTTTTCCAAGGATTTCGGTTCTTCCCTAATTAAAGGAAATTGCAAAACTCCTTCTCATTTCTCTAGGAGCAGAATCAGCTCTTTTCATATCTTTACCAAGGACTATACCCTCTGCTCTAACACAAGATTCATCCATATTCAAATGTATTTTTCCAGTGGAATTAACACGAAAACTGAAGCCTGTATCACAGACTCCAGAGCAGAGAGTCAGTACTGCTTGCTCAATGCCTAGCATTTGGCCATGTTATTTAGTCCCAACAGGCTAGTTATAATCCATCTCACAGGCTTCAGGATGTAGGAGAGATCCAACAGCAACAAGAGCTAGATGAATAAATAAAAAATATGCAAGTGGAGCAGGGCATCCCATTTGTTTCATTAAAAGCACTAAGCATACATGTGCTCGACTGTTATGCATGGTCACACCCTAGGACCTTGCAGTACTCAAAGCAGCTCTTACTGCAGTTGCTTCATCTCTTTTCTGACTGTGCTGTCTCTTCTGACCAGCAAAAATAGTCAAATCCTCTGCTTGGATACACTTTACAAACACTAAAATCTTGGTACACAACCTTTCTAACACTTCCATTATTAGCTTGAGCTGTAGCTTGGAGGGTGTTGAGGAAGGAGCAGGAGGAAAGAAAAAGCTGTGTGTTAAATATTGTTAAGACTTCCGCTGTTTTATATGTAACATCAGAAAGAGAGAACTTCTGCATAAGGTCGTTCTCATGGTTTTCATTATCACATATAGTTAATTAAAAACACTTCTACCCCAGGCAACTAACACACTGCAAAGAGAATATTAAGAGGGTATAAAAGTATCCTACTCACTTGGAAACTAATTAACTTGGTTAAAAATGAAACAGTTTTTTAAAAAGTACTGTAGTGTCAGGAAGGGCTTGTTGATACCTCAGATTTACTATGTGTGCACAGAAATGAAAGTCAATTTTGCTTCTCTTGAATGTAACGGCAAAAGTCCGTCTCCAGTGCAGGCAGATCAGACCTTTAGCATTAGACTTAAATCTTGAAATCAATAGAATAGCTATTACGGTGTTAAAAATAGGCTTTAGGTGCCTGATGTTAGTTTGAGAACAATTTAGGCATTTACTTCCAAAGTAATAGCCCTGAAAATCTTTCTTCAACACCTTCCTAAATTTTGCAGCACCTCTATTATTATGAAAATCTGTCTAAAATAGGTAATTCACTAAATAATCTATCTATTAAATATAATTCATAGCTTCTTTATAGAGACTAAATAGCTTCTTTCTTAAGTGCTTAAGTGTTGATCCTTACTTAGCTTACCACTTTCCCGTGGCCAAATAGAGACTGGAGCCAAGACCCTTCCACTGAGCTGTGGGGGTCTACAGTACTGGTGCCCCATTCTGACATTGTCATCAGAGGTATTTCTATGGTCAAGGGAGATCATGTCACTATAGGTAAGAGTTCAGGCAAAACTGACCTTCTCCCAAAGTTTGCTCAGAACCATGGTATAGATTTGACTCACTCTTTTGTCAACAAGACACTTACCTCAGGCACTGACATTCAGAGGCAGGTAAAAGAACTCTAGATTTGGGGTCACACTTCCTCTGTTAGTAAGCACTAATTCTCTGAGCATGTCTACTGAACACCTTCATAAAATGCAGTGGCAAGCCCTTTCATTTGAAAGATGTCTGGTATTACTGTCTTCCCTTTTACACTAAGAGAGCAGAGCACACATGCAGATTGTAAAAAACAGTTTTCTATCTGTGCCAAAATCCTCCAAGTATTGGCTAGTCTGATGATCATGTCAGATAAGAAATTTATAGTTTAAGACCCTCTTAATGAAGTTTTTCCCACTGAACAAACAAAACAAAACTGGCCATTTATTGAGTTGGATAAACACAGCAAGAAGCAGCAAGGCTTTTTGCAGCTTAGTGTGCAAATCCCCAGTCTCCTGAGCAGGTTCCAGAAGCAAACAAGTGCAGCCTTTCTTTTCTGCAGAAAATTTGCCTCTCAGCACAAGCCCCCATCCCCACTTCTCATGGAGTGGCCACGCTTGAGTGTTCCACCCACTTGGCACTCCACAAGACTTTCAAATTGAGATCCCTTTTCTGAAATCCTGACTAAAATATATAAAATATCCAAGACTAGCAAAAAAGATACTACAGTCAACAACATTTCATTCAGTACTTTTCACCTAGACTAGTTTAGGTGACTCTAATCAGCTGGCTTGGATTCCATCTGGAGTTTTTTCTCCGTATGGAACCAATGTTAATTCTGGATTATTTTTCAGGCACTTGTTTGGTAAGTAGAATGCAGCTTCCTTAAATATGTGGCTCACCTTTGCCAAGTTTAGACCTAACCCTGCACTGAAAGTCTGCTGTTTATACCCTGTATCTATAAGGGAAGCCTATGAAATTCTCAGCAAGTGCTTTACTATGTTACAGGAGTTTCTGAAGTATGGAGGCCAGAATTTTAAATTCTCCCATGCTGACACAGATTAAAATAAGAACAGCCAACTGAAAATTTTTTTTTAAAAAAAAAAGTACATAAAATCCTACATTACAGGATTATTAGACATAACATTACAATTATTTAAACAAGGATCACAAACAGTACATTTTAAGTCATGAGGCTAAAATTGTTACTGATACTTATTGCATAGTAGGATATTTTAAGTGTTATTCTATTGCACTGATTAATAATAGATAGAGCACATTACAGTGGTTTTCTTTACTCAGTTTTCTCTCACATGAAACTAATCCACACATACATTATTGATAAATAATGCACACCTCTCCTGTTCACAGCATCTAAATTATGCAGAATTAGGAACAGCTGACAAACTAATACATATAATTGTTTATCCTAATACACATCACTGTGTTTGTAGCCAGCACACCTGGTGAACCTCACTTTTGTGTAAAACACAAAGTTTAATATATAAAAGGAGTTTTCCATAAATGCCAGAACATATGGCTTTCAGATTGAAAGCTCAGCCTTGGTCTTTTTCTTTTTTTGATAAAATATATTAGAGTTAACTTAAACATATATGCAAAGGAATCACTTGAAATAATGCAGTCTGATAAAAATAAATTTTTTGCAGTATTTTAGTGTAACTTGCAAATATATCAGTACTATGTTGCCCTATAGTTGCCTCATCAACAATAAATAACCATCTACCAATGTTCTTTCCTGCTTTTTTTCTCCAAAGCAGTGCTTATTTTCATCTAAGATCTAAACACATCATTATCAAGCAACATCTCTCAACAGTTATGAAATATTTAGCACCTGAGAGCATCACCTAGTACTGATTTTCAAAGCAATAATCTTAGGTTACATTTGCATTGGGTTTCCAAGAGGAAGTATGAGTTTTCCTATTCAGACACACAAGGCCAAATTCACCTCATCTGGTCACTTAATTTAGAACTGGAATGAATTTTGGCTATTTTCAACCACCTGAAAATGTTGACATAGGCATTAAGCCTTCTAACCCCAAAAAAGTGGCAAGATTAGCCCAAAAGAAATGCAGCTACACCAGCGCACATTGCATGGAAAAGAAGCAGGAATCATTGTGCAGAAAGAAAAATACTACACAGTTGCACTAATGGAAAGTGATGGGAAGAATTGCACAGCTGGGGTACTCTATTAGAGGGCAATCATTCAAATGTGCTGAGTTATATTTACATCTTCAGTTTTATCTAGATCAAAATAATTGCTTGAGAAAAGCCTCACAGGATATTCATTATTTAATAATAGAGTTTTGCAGAGAAATAAGCTAAATTCATTTTATGCTATAGGTTCTACCAGTTATGACTGGACAGCTCAGGTGAACGATTCATGCAGCCAATGACGTATATTGTGGGGGTCTGAGGCTTTTTTGATCACTGGGGCAATACAAGTACAAGACAAAAGCATAAAACCCTAAAAGCAAGCCATTCTTCAAATACTGAAATCTAAATCCCATTTTATTATGCTGTCAATGAACCACCGAGATTCTCCTTTGCTTGTTAACATGATAGCAGACAGATGAGAAGAAATAAAAAGTACTGGCGTGTGAAAGCCATATCAAAAGGGGAGATTGAAGGGATTTCTCGAGTTACTAGGTGAGTCTTTAAGCCCCAGCCAGTGACCCAGCCAGTGGTCAGAACGGTGCAGGTTCCGTTTGGTTGCTCTGAACACTTAGACACGGTATCCAACTGTCTGCCCAAAAGGCTGAGAATTTGCAGTTTCTTTGTAAGCTAACTGCACAATTAACAAAAGAAGGGAATTTGATACTAACTAAACAGAGAATGAATAGTCAATAACATTGTATAAACTTTTTCAAGTCACAAATCTTTAGGCAGCAGGAGCGACTTTGCATGTTACTGGAGTCTTTTACTGCAAAGATTGCTTTTTTTGTTCTTTACACTCATGTTTTTAGTTGTAAAATGTATTCTTCTAAAATGGGACCCTCACCTGTTGGCAGATAATGGCAACAAATCCCTAAGATAAAAGGAAAGATAAACCACAGACTAAATAGAAGTTACAGTAAATTAATAAAATTAAGAACACTAAGATCTATCTAATGATAGATCCTTAAATATGCAGAACTGAAAAATAATTATTTTATGACTTTCAACATGGGTAGCATAATATTTATGAAAGAAATTATTCCAATAAAAAAATATTTTTTTTCACTGCTGGATTTCTAATTCTTAAATTTAAAAAAGCATTCAAAGTACCACAACCAACATTTTTAATAAAAAAATAAAACAAGTTCCATGCTATCATAACAACTACAAAATGAGGTGACACGTGAAGAAGAAATGCAGCAGACAAAATGCAAACACAAGTATAATTGTAAAACAAGTTTGAATGCAGTTAACTAGAGTTTACAGACCCCAACCTGAATACTCTTACAGTGGAAACATTATTGTTTGTATGATGGTATATGTTTCTCAGAATGCGCTAGCTGTCAAGTTTAAGTAATACTTTACATACCCTTTTCATAACTGCACAATTAGCTTTATGAAACCCAGCTGTTCAAAATAAAGCCTGGACTAGCAGTGCCATCTAGCATCTTTTAAAAAACCCCTACAACAACAAAATCTCTGTGCAGTTACAGAATTGGTAGTTTAGCATTTATTAAGACTATCAATCTTTGTAATAGATCTATGCATCAAGTCATAATCCTCAAGTGAGTAACAAGACATGTTTTGATAATCAGTGTATTACCAAATATAACATCTGTACACATCACAAACCATCTGGACAATAAAAGTGTCAAACAAAATTCTTTAGCCTTTGAAAGAGTTCAACTGAGACTGGGAAGAAGGATACTGCATTTACTCATTCAGTGTTGGATTATAGTATACGGACAGTGTGAAACTGTGATGATATGGGAAGAAGGAAGGGTAAGGTTTTCTTTTGGGAACAGTGGCCAAATATATAAACTGGATCCATTTTTTAGGAAAGACTATTGACTACCTGAGGTCCAGGTTGAAGTTGTGAAAGAAATCTTCCCACTCTGGTACTGCTCTCTGATTATTGTCCACTTTTCCGGTTGAAAGTGATAAAGTTGCTACAAGAAATCTGAGGGCAATCAGAAGAGATTTCAGAGCCCTGGAATGACTGACTGAGGGATCAGAAGCAAGGGGTTTTTCTTCTACCCTTGCATTTTCAGGGACTGACAAGAGAAGAGTTAGAGACTCAGTAGATCAATACCAGAGTCCAAGCCTGGCGTAACCAGCAGAATTTTGGGGGGTTTTGATCCCAGGTCAGTCAATGTGACACCAGGCCTGGTCACAACAGGAGGGGCACATCTGTCTCAAAGGGGAAAAGGATCGCAGTGCATGAGTTAGTGGGGTTCAGAGAAAAGCTTTAAAGTAGATTTGAACAGTGAAAGGGATAAAATCAGGATCCTTAGAGTAGGCTTGAGCGTGGCATGTCAATGTTAGAGGACAGAGTGGTAGTGAAGCCATTCATTCTGGCTGTTCCAGTGGAGAAAGAGTGGGGTGGAGATCCATGCAACAGCAAAGATGAAAGGTTATTGGTCTTTTAGAAACATGGAAGCACCTGAAAATGGTGACTTAGGAATTAGGGCTTCTAAACCCAAAAAACCGTTGGGATCAATAGCCCCACAGAAGTGCATCTACACCAGTGCCCATAGCATAGACAACAAGCAGCAGCCATTGAGCAGCAGCAAAACTATCACATAGCTGAAATAATGAAAAAGTGGTGTGAAGACTTGCACAACTGGATGCTGTAAGAGAGATCTAAATTCAACAGACAATGACAAAGGGACAGTGCAGTAGCCCTATAGGTTAAGGAGTGTTGTGATTCTAGAGCTTAATGATGGTGACAGTAGGGCCAAGTGTTTATGGGTAAGGATTGGGGGAAGGCTAACAAGGCAGATATCCTGGTAGAAATCTGTTATGGAGCACCCAGCCAGGACAGAGAGAAAGACAAAATATTCTATAAACAGCTCAGAAGAGTCTCACTATCACTAGCCCTTGTTCTCATGGGGGTCTTCAGCTTATCGGGTTCTGCTAGAAACATAATAAAAAGGAAATGTAACAGAAGGTTCCATGAGCACGTGGAAGAGAAGTTCCTGTCATGCTTTAACCCAGTCAGATTTAGGCTGAGATACATAACTTTATCAATGATTTGAATAAAGAGATCAAGTGCACCCTAAGTATGTCTTTCAATGACACCCAAGCTGTGTAGGAGTGTTGATCTGCTGGAGGGCAGGAAGGCTCTGCAGAGGGATCAGGACAGGCTGGATCATGGCTGAGGCCAATGGTGGGAGGTTCAACAAGGCCAAGTGCCAGGTCCTGCCCTTGGGTCACAACAAGCCCGGGCAGTGCCACAGGCTGGGACAGAGTGGCTGGGAAGGACCTGGGGATGCTGGTGACAGCAGCTGAACATGAGCCAGGCTGTGCCCAGGTGGCCAAGAAGGCCAATGGCATCCTGGCCTGGATCAGCAATGGTGTGGCCAGCAGGAGCAGGGCAGTGAATCCTGTATTCAGTTTTGGAAGAAAGACCCTGAGGTGCTGGAGTGAGTCCAGAGAAGGCAAGGGAGCTGGGGCAGGGTCTGGAGCACAGTACTGTGAGGAGCAGCTGAGGGAGCTGGGGGTGTTTATCCTGAAGAAAAAGAGCCTCAGGGGGAACCTTAATGCTGGAGGTCTTTAAAAGACTTGTAGATGTGACACTCGGGGACACAGTTTTGTGGTGGGCTCAGCATTGTTAGGCTTACAGTCAGACTAGATGATCCTAAAGTTCTTTTGTAATCTAAACAATTCCGTGACTCTATGATTCTACCATTTCTTAAGCAACATAAAATACATCGGATGCTTCAGATGACCCCAAAAATATTTGCTTGTGCCAGTTAAGAGAAACATATGCTTTTCATGGTTTAATAAACTAATTCCTCATTCTGAAATCCGATAGACTTCTGCTTTGCACAGGTACATACTGACATGTAACAACACGTGAAGTATATTAATTTTCTCCTTTTTATATGGAGTTAAAAGACTTCAGATTTGCAAAAGTGTAACAGTGAGCAAAATTTCACCCACTTTCATTGTTTGTTGAACAGAATGAATTGCTTGGCATAGCATAAGACAAAACATGAAAACAAATACTGCCTCTCAGAGCCTACAGTGTAGAAGACAGGCTCTGAAATGACAGGATGTACTGGGAAGCCTTGAAACACATTCATTAATTATTGTCATTGTTAGCAGCAAGCCTTTGGAAAGAACTTGAGTGCAAACAAGGATGGGAACACTGTAGCATATGAAACTCAGGGAAAGAGAAGTGAGATATTGGAAGTTCAACCACATTAGTTCATTGGCACTATGGTATATAGGTAAAGATATGTAACCACACATTTTAGCCCTATAGCAAAGGATAATTTCTATACTGTGTAAAACAGATTAATTCATTGCATTACAGAAATAGTAATAAGATTACGGATCTTTCAGTTAAAGCCTCTGAAGAATCATTACATGGTGAAAAATAATGTCTTGGTGACTTTTAAACAGATTTCACCTGCCACTGTTTTCCCCTATTTTATTTTTGTGGGGATGCTCCCTGAGAAATGTTTCATTGATCTAGAACTCTAAATTTAAGATAAAACTTGCAATACCATAGGTTATTTTGCTCATGAAGGAAAATTCTCTCCCCACCCCACTAAAGTTTTGTTGGGCTAGAAACAAAAAATACAATGCAAAGATTTAAGCAAATATCTTTGCAATAAAAATAACCCCATCAAATATAGATGCCCAGAAACTGAATTCAGACAACTAGTGTGACCGTCTATGAGACAACACCAGCAAACTTTTTTTCAGAAGAAGAACATACAAAAAAACCCCAAATCAAGACAGCTTAATATACATTCTGGCTCACATTTCAGAAATAAAATTGTCAGTGTAACAGTTCAGCAGTCACTGTAACATCCCCTCCAAATATCTCAGAAGTTCTTTTAGAAGGTCTAGTAGAAAAATTCAGCAGCTACATATATATATTAAGATTTATTTTCTTTCAAGGAACAAGTATCTTTTTCAGCCACACTCTAATATTATCTACTTATTACAGCTGGTATTACATAAGGTTTTGTGATCCTTAGGCACAGATCAGCATTCAGCTGAGTAAAGTCTCAAACACTAAATACATATATGTGATATTCTCATTTTCTGTGTTAGCACTTGGACTGTTTGTTTTCCAAAACACATTTTTTTTCCCAAAGGGAAATCTTCTCTGTAAGAAGAGTTATTTTTAAAATGTAATGTATTTTCAAAAAGACCAGCATGCCATGTACAGAGAAGTGAAGCAACAGACTGTCAACACTACAGTCTGATAAGATGTTTTTACCTCTGTAAAGAAAAAAAGAATTACAAATGATGGCAGCATGTTATGTGTTTTCCAGTATAATCACCCTAACCTTGGACCATTTTTGTTATTTTCTAACTTTTATTTTCCCTTCTTATTTTATTTCTGTTACAGCGTGTAACAGAAATCACACCAGTATGTGATTGGGAACTCATACCCACTGTATAAGTGTCTGTTTCCACACCTACAGAGGCAAGGTCCCTTCTGTACACTAGAGTAGCTATTTATGCAGCTCACATCAGTTCATTCACATCATACACCTGCAGAGCTCAGGGTTTGATATGAGTGTCCTCCCATTTGTCAAGCATCATCCCTTTAATGATTAAATAGTAAGAAGTTTACAAAGGAAACAACGAGTAGAGATTAAAACGGGTGGGGGGAAGGGGGCATGATATATTCAAACTAGACTCTCACACACACAACTAACCCAGTGGTGCAAAACTGATTAGCTGCCTAAGGCCACTAAGAGTGTAGGCACAGGATGTTTTCCTAAAGGGAGGAGGGGCGAGCTTGACCTTTTAATTTATAAAGGGAAACCACACACCCAGGTGCTGCAGCTCTGCTCACAAAGAACAATTAGGACATAATCTGGCTTGTTTATTTTGTTGGGTTCAGAGGTCCATGCTGAAAGATCAAAAAGGTCTTATAGTCATTCAGTAATCTCCATGCATGTGATGTTTTTCAACGGCCTTTTGTGTTGGTACTATTTAGTTATTTGTTTGTTTGGAAGGAAAAAACAGACTCTTTAAGTAGGAAATCCCACTTGAGCTACAACAAGGCAAATTGCCCAATTCATGTTAAAGCTGGATTTTAAAGGAAAAGAACAGCTTCCTCAGAAGGGGAAGTGGAGGCGCAGGCACTGATCCCTTCTCTCTGATTAACAGTGATGGGACCTGAGGGAATGGTGTGAATTGTGTGTTAGGTGAGGTTTAGATTGGATATTAGGAAAAGGTTCTTCACTCCGAGGGTGGCTGGGCACCAGAAGAGACTTCTCAGGGAAGTGGCCACAGAACAACAGAGTTCAAGAATTTTCTGGACTACACTCTCAGATATATGGTGGGATTCTGTGCAGGGCCAGGATTTGGACTCAATGATCCCTTCCAACTTAGTATATTCTAGGAGTTTCAATGAGAGCCTACGATAAAAGAAAGCATATAGGCATCAATTACAACAGATATTTTAAGGGGCTCTTCTGGGCTACAACACCAATGTCACAGCCAAATTTGCACAATTATTCCTGCAACTTTCTCAAAAGGAAAGCATCAAGCTTGCATGGCTCTTCTGAACCAAACTGTGATAGCAACACAAACAATGTTGGGCAATGCTTCAAAAAAAAAAATTGTTTCTCAGGCTGTCAGCACAAACGAACAGTAGGGAAATAGAAAATCCTGCAGCATACCCAACCTCTGACATGGTGAATCTCTCCAAAGATTTATAGGTGCTGTCCTAAAATGACTGCCTATAAGGAGGGTTTCAGGTTTCTTTAAAACAGCCCTGCATTGAAGATGTGCACAGTAGATTCAGCCACAGTATTGGTTCAGGGATAAATCTGACAACAACAGCTTATGTTACTGGTTTGTCTTTTTTTATAAGTGGAGGTACAATAGAGTACTTTAAACATAATTTCTTCTGTCAACCACCCCAGAAATCAAAGTCCCTCAGCCGGACAAAACCTGTCATTTATTATAATTGTACATATTGTTGTATATGGCATTTATTATAGTATATATATATATATATATATATATGACTTTTAGCATAATGTAACGTGCTGGACAATCTTCTAGAATGAAAGAGATTCTTTCCATCTACTGAAGTGCTGGGTAGTTGATCTGTCATCAACTATCCACAAGAGAGTAGGGGGGTAAAAATAGACATTCTTCACAACAAATTCCTTTCCAAATCGTTCAGATTGCCTGGCACTGCCTCTTCTGTGGCTGCTATTCTTGCAGCCACAGGGGACTTTGGCTAACTGGATGTCAGGCAAGCCATACACTGGAAACTGAAATCTTGAGACTGGCATAGAAAGATGTCAAAACTCACCATCAGAGTTACTTTACTGCAATAAATAATAGGTTGGGATATCACAATCTGGTCAAATTCTTCCAGTGAGTTCTTCACAGAACCTCAAGTTAACACAGTGTTAGCCTGATTCAGAAAACACATATAACAATGGAGACCTTTTTCCAGCTGATGTAACAGGCTGCAGGTTCAGGAATTGTAAACAGTCTTTTGTCTGAGTATCATTTCTTTCAGTGTGTGAACTTAAATAAAGAAGTTTATGATGGCAGCACTTTCCTGGGACATGTTGCTATACAGCATCCAAAAGCATTAGAAAGGAATTAATAGAAGGTGCATTTTTTTCTTGGAATATTTGGTTTATTTCTAGTGTTTGCTGACATTTAAACTTACAACAAGAAACTTTAAATAAAGACAAACTGGCTGTTTGGTCTTGTCTTCACTATTTAGAAACTTCCTATCTAGAGTTTTCATAGGAAGAAAATAAAACCCAAGTCTAACATCTCAAGCTTCTACAACAACCCTGGAAATGTAATTTCCTGTTTTTTTTTATTCCCCCCCACCCCACCTCCATG
>VXBI01013197.1:52511-65235 GCA_013397375.1 Toxostoma redivivum | reverse complement strand
CAAAAAAACCCAAAAAACCAAACCAACAACCAACAGCTCTTTTTCCTGAGGGAGGACTCGAAGGATTAAAAGGCAGCAACTTCTGAGGCGGTTTGTCCCGAGTTATGGATGTTGGTGCACTTACTTCAGGCCAGATCAGAGCTCAGAGGAATCTAACCAGAAGCAGCAACCACCGTCTCTCCACTTGCCTTTTACCAGGTTTTACCCTTCCAGTATGTTTCATTTGATAAGACATTTTCCAGCGCCCAGAGTTTCAGTACAATGTGCAAATGGATACTGACAAATGGTGCCTCAGCTTTTTCCCACCTGCCTTGTTGCTGCTTGCTGCTGCTCTTCTTGGTGTCTTCTGTGCCTGTCACCTGCCATGACCTCGGCCAGGACATGCTGTCCCCGGAGGCCACCAACTCTTCTTCTTCATCATCCTCCTCCTTCCCCTCGTCCTTCTCCTCTCCTTCCAGTGCGGGGAGACACGTGCGGAGCTACAATCACCTCCAAGGAGACGTGCGCAAGAGGAAGCTCTATTCTTACAACAAGTACTTTCTCAAGATCGAGAAGAACGGCAAGGTCAGCGGCACCAAGAAGGAGAACTGCCCGTTCAGTAAGTACGGCGGGGCCGCGGCGCTGCCGGGCAGGGGCCGCTGCGCCCCGGGCGGTGCCGCCCCGGGCCCGAGCGCCCGAGACCCGGCTGAGGAGGGAAGGGAAAGGGAAGGGAAGGGAAGGGAGAGGGGGCGCAGGGCCGGGCTGGGTGGGCTCGGCTCGGCTCCTCAGGGACGCCGCTCCCCACCAGCCCGTATCTGCGAATCTCTCCGGTTACATTTGTTTTGCAAATGGCCTCGCTGAGCACCGTTTGTTTCTTCGCCTGGCNCCGCCCGCCGTGCGGCGGAGGCGGTCCCGGGCTGCAGCGCCGCTATACCGCTACTCGCTCCATTGTAAACATCTGGGGCTGCCTTCCCACAGACCTCACACGCGTTTCATTGTCCCTTTCTTTCTTTCTTTCTCTCTCTTTTTTTTTTTTTTTTTAATAAATTTTGTCAGAGCAAAAGTCATACGGCAGCCCCCATAGCTGAAGTTTCGAGCTTTTCCTCTAGAATTAATTAGATGCTTAGTAATAGCATGCTTCTTGTAATGTATTTTTGGCTGTTAGTGCTAGAAATGTATCCTTTATTTGGTTTTTCTGCCTGTGCAATCTTAAAATGAGCTGTACTAAATCACAATATATTGCTTTCTCTTGCAAATCTTAAGTGACTATGCCCGACTATAGGAATATGCTCAGAAAGAAAGCTCTGTTATGCAATTCGAGGAAACTCTAAGGCTTTCTTCACTGGTAAAGAACCACATTTTGGTTCTTGTGTTGTTTTATGTAAATCCAGATAAACCTGGGAATAAATCTGCTGTTAAATTAAAACAACTGAAAGTGAATTAAGGAGATCCCTTGTTAGCTAATGTGTAAAATACAGAGTACTTCAGCAGGTTGCCTTGCTGTATAGAGACTGCTGTTAATTCAGCTGTATTCCTAGTAAATACCCATAATATAACCTTACAAACAGTGAGAAAAGGGCTGGAGTATCATGTGTCGTTGCTTCACTTGCTCCACTTTGCATCTTCATGCTTTATCATGCACTCTAATGTTTGTAAATGCTTTAGATGTCAAAGCAGTTGAGTCTTACTACCTCCCTTTTTGTATTTGATAGAAAGGAAAATTGTTAAAAGACAGAGCTGTGAGGGAGGCTTAACTTTGATGAATTCATGTGGAATAAGGTCCTAGAACGGTGTTTCTTAGATTACCTTTGGATTTAAAGGAGAGCTGTAAGGTGCCCGCTCTGACAGCAGTGTACTCAGGGAAGTAACTGCACATCTGAGCAGTCCCACTTAGCCAGCAGAATTGCTCAGTGGGTAAACTTACCGACACGCTTGAACTTTTGCAAAATCCTGCCAAGAAGAGGTAGAATACACTGAAATGAACATATACATCTTCCTACCTTTTCAGGCTACATGCAAGAACAACCCCCCCCAGTTCTGGGAGGGGATGTGCATGGTGTGTCATGGTTTTCCAGTCAGTGCATCAGAAAGAGAATTGGCCTTCTCAGTGATGTCATGGTTACCGTCAGGTCTGCAGAGTGTCTGCTGAAAGAGAGGAGAATGCCATTTGTTTCATATAAAAGCAAAATAACACCTTTATTATACATATTTGCATCCTATCGCTGAAGATTATGTCCAGTGAAGAAAAAATTGCCATCATCTTAAAACTTGTAGCTTCCCTGCTGTACTTACAAAGGCAGACATGGTGTACATCCTTCAGTTCAAAACTATTACCATCCAGTTGACAGAAATCAGAGTCCTATGTTGTTGATTAATAGTCATTATAATATGCAGTGTGAAACTGTGTTTTCTGTAAAAACATAGTCTGAGACAATTCAAAAATGCATTTATTGTGCCTTTATTCAAGGCTGTTTGTGTAGCAAAATGTTGCAAGTGAATTCACTATATCTGTGTTTTTCACAGCATCATGTGTAGCTGTGCTGTCATAATACTGCTATAATCCCCAGCTGGACTGATTCAATGCAAAGATATGGTATATTTCATATGGTCTGAAATAAGTAATTACATGTGAATAGATTTCTGCCATGCATAGAGTTAGTCAGAGAGGCCACTAAATTGTAGTCTGTTTAACATTACAGGCTATTTAGTCTTTAAAATTGGTTTCTCCCTCAGAAACCATATTTTCCTAAACAAATAAGAGTGACTATTGACACACAAGACTGAAATGTTCTAATCTGGAGGCTAATTTTCTCATATGCTAATGTTTAAAATCCATTTATGCTGCAGTAAAGCCTTATCAGTAGGTCCGTAAGATCGTGATATGTTGTGTAATTAGACAACAGCTTTCATGGCTCACTGCCAATTAAGCACTGTCAAGTAAGAAGAACGACTGGAGAAAGTCAGAGTAAACATTCAGAAAACAGAATTTAGTCTCCAGACTTTAAACGGCTCAAGCAGCATTCATGGATTTGCTCTATAAATACTGTGTAGAGTGCACTAAATTAAAGTTTACTCTGGCAGCTATATTACAACTTGATTGCTTGGAGCTATTCCATCATCCTTCCTCTACCTGTGGAGTACCAGGTGGTTCCTGACTGTTCTGTCAGAAGACTGGCAGAACCTGCAGCACTTGGCATGGCTGGAGGTGTCTGTCACTAGATAGATAGATGTAGGACTCTTTATTTTATTGTTCCTTATGTCTGGAAGTCAGTCCTCAAAATACAACTACTACCTTGTCCTGCAGCACCACAGCTGTGAAGTCCCTTGCCCCTGTTCTTGACAGAGCCCTTCACAAGCACAAATAAACAGAGCTGTAGTGTTTTTTGAAGGCTTATGCACTAGATGAGGGACAAACAAATCCAAAAATCCTCCGAAGAGCAATTGCAAAAGCTTTCACTGTAGCTTGAGCTCTGGGATCACCAAGAGAAGCTTAAGGCATATATTAAAATTTAGAGGGAACTGCATGTGTGGAGATTCTGACTTTACTCTCACATGGACAGTTCTCTTGAAAAAGATAGTGAAACTCTCTGGAATTAATGGTTGGCATGCATTAAAGCTACATGATACATGATAAGCTGGTTCAAGAAAACTTTAGATCTCAGTTCTATACAATTTTCAATTGACTTCTAAGGCAACCATTCACAGTACTATAAGGCACACAAAACCTCAGATTTGCAGGATAGACGTTATTAGTTGAAAAACAAAATACACAATACTTCATTAGTAGCAGCTGACCTGCAGTTTGTGAAGGGAGTTCTGCCTGAGCAAAGATTTCAGGATCAGGCTCTTACTTAGGTACCTGTTCAGGGAGTGCAGTCTGTGTCACTGAGCCTGGAGATGAGTAGGAAGAATTGCTGGAGGGATTCCTGTGGGCTTTGGACCAAGCAGTGCTATGCAAAACCTACAGTAGATGGCGGCACAGCCACTGCCTGGTGGCACCTCTACTCAAAGAGATGGACAAGAAGGGTCTGCATCCTCATATGTGCAAGCTAATTTAGTTCAAGCAAAGCCACAAAGGGCTTGCACCAGCAGATACTCTATTAATTTGCCCTCTGACCAACCCAAGTGGACTATTTCAAGAAACAGGTACTGTGTTGCAGAATAAAAGTGTATGTCAGGGGAGCTAGCAAGAAATAATTGGCCACTTCCCACAAGCTGATCTATTCTGGACTTTTCTTCTGAGTGTTCAATTATCTTTTATACTATGCTTTAAGAACTCTTGAAGTCCCTGATAGTCTTTGGTTTTGCATTGGTTACGGTGGGATAAGCTTAACAACGTAGTGTGTGAAAGCAAGAAAGTTTGGAGCCTCATTCTTTAGACCAAAAGATTGTAAACAACCACTCAACTACTGGAGTTGTCGAACATTACTAATGAGGATTTTAATTGTGTGCATATATACATGACATATACGTATAGACATATAGATTGGATTATATGCAGAAAAATAGCATTGAATGTTTTTTGATTAAGTATACTTCATTTAATACTCATTTTTTTTACCACACCTGTGGTGAAAAATAATAAAGTGCCATAGGTCCCTTAACATCTGTTATGAAGCTCCAAGCAGATTAGAATAATTGGTAAAATACACTCTTCCTACTGAACCTTTTGTAAACTAACTGTTTGGGATTATTTACTCCTTATCATATTTGAAAATTAATGTGAGAACTTTTCACTGTTTTTCTAAAGATTTATTAGTTTTGTTGGTTTACTCTCCAATGAGTTCTGTTTTATGGCTTTACCAATCCAAATACTTTAAATAGGAAATAATAAGTGACGTAATTTTAAATGTAGGCTCCTTACTGTGAAATGTGTATGTTCATATTTCTCNGTTTGTTGTGTTTTTTTTTTTTGTCTGTAGAACTCAGTTATATAATTTATAACCAGCAGTATAAAACCGTAGGCACTTAGGATTTATGAATGTGGAAAGAACTGTACTATTTAATGTCTACATGACACTCTCCTGTTACCCTTACTGCATTCCTGCCTTGTGGACCCTCCATGCTGATACTGTAGCCCTGTCATAAATCTTTTCAAAATACACAGTTGTAAGAAGTCTTTTTGTCTTCATAAATCTAACTTATAGCCACTTGGGAAAAAAAAAATCCCAAGAGCTAGGAGCAACTGGAAGTTTGTTCCTAAAACCCCAGGAGAAAGAAAGAAAGAGACATACAGGTTTATAGATGCCATGTTTCTGTTTTAATGGGAGGGTTCACAGGTAGTGGCTCAGTCAAAACTTTCCTTGAAGATGGCATTAGCTGAGTGAGCAGTATAGAATGTGCTTACACTTCTGAAACATCTTGGATGCATTCACTCATAGAATAAGATCCTCTGTTTTGAAATAAGGCATTTTAAGATGACTTTCAGATGTCTTTGAACTGTGTATGTGAATAGGGGCCTTTTCACTTCAAATGAGAGTCAGATCAGATCCTGTAATAGGAGAGTTTTCATTTATTGCAGAGAGCCTTTCACGTAAAAAAAAGAAAACCTTTCTATGTGCAAATCTTGTTAACTTGTGTCTTAAGTTAAAAATTGCAGGTACCTGTATGAACATAGAGCAACAACTCATGTGATGTGGATGGCTGACTTATCCTCTGAGAAAGTAGTATAATTGCACAAGAAATATTCTGAATAGAAAAAGATATGTATGTAAATAATATATTTCTATTTTTAGCTTAATATTTGGGCTGATAGTGTCAACAAAGCAGAGAAATTACTTTGTCAGCTTGGGATTTCTTATATACTCCCTTGACATTGATATGCTATGACAAAACATTGTTTTCTATTTTGTGGAGAGCTTTTTGAATCGAAGTTCTTACAGTCTCCTTTTCCCCAAAATAGCACCAGGTTGAAATTCCAGCTTGCTCATCTAAACACTTGCTACTATTAGTTGCAGTTGTACGTGTCACTGAACTACTTTATCCCAATATTCTGGGGTATATAATCTAATGACCTCTTTGTCACTTGGAACAGCCCAAATATTTTGTTTATCAGCATTGCCAACCTATGTCAGCTTGATGAGGCTGCATGGAAAAGTAACCCTTGCTCGCTTTGGGCTATGAATACGAAATTACCAGATAAGAAATGAAGGACAGGTTTAGTCAACCTTAGCACGTTTGTTTCTCAGTTGGTAGGTGTATTAGTGCCACTAATCTAACTGTGTATACCTGTCAAACAAATTTTCTTTCTTTTGCTTCAGTAATTTATTTTTATGTGATATTTTGCTATCTTGCACCCTTTCATTGCTCAGATGCTTTAACAGACAAAAGTAGTCAATGCTTGCAGTGTTAGTTCTGTTAACTAGAGGGATCCTTCCCTAGCTCCCCTAATTGCTTCTGGTTCTTGTGCCAATTTGTTGTAAAACATCTCTGTTGATTACAACATAGTAAAACTGAGACAGGAAACAGTGTTTCATGAAGTTTGGAAAAGTCAGCCTGGGAAAGCTCTCTGTGTTTATGAAGAGAATTGAAATCTTCAAGGATAGGAGTCAGGAGGAAGTGGCTAAATCTTTAATCACGGAATGGATATTAAAAATGAATTCATTAATTGTGCAGATCATTAAAATTGATTTTGGTGCTTCCTGAGTGCAGTGCAACAAATGGAAGTTGCAGGGGAAAGAAATGGTTACAGGTAAGCCAAGTCTCATACTAAATAGTGGATTTAAAGGCACTGTTTTTAAATTAAGTCAGTTGTGTTCTTTCTTTGAACATTCAGTTCTAATTGCAACAGTAAATCAAAGAATATGCTCAAAGTAGATTCCCATGTAAGGTGGACAACTGGACAGTGCCTTTTTACTGCTACTAACACGTGCATCCAATTACTGGGTTGATATACTCACAATGTCAGCTGTAAAGCATTCCTCTATTTTATAGTTAGCCTAAAGAATTATTAGCCTGTCCCCTTTCACATTTACCTCTAAATAATCTGTCAGTAGTGTATATCTTCTACAGTTAAAGAGGAA
Organism: Toxostoma redivivum; assembly: GCA_013397375.1. Taxonomy (NCBI): domain Eukaryota; kingdom Metazoa; phylum Chordata; class Aves; order Passeriformes; family Mimidae; genus Toxostoma; species Toxostoma redivivum. The sequence continues at coordinate 58,234 of VXBI01013197.1, read as the reverse complement.
TTTTCACACACATCGAAACTGACTTTCAAGAAAAAAGGAAATGTTGAAACTACACCAAATAGTTTTATTCCTTTTCTCTTTCCTCTCTTCCATAATTTTTGGTATTGTCAAAGAGAGGAAAAGGTTACAGATAGTAGGAACATGAGTGATTGTGAATGTTATATAAAAATAAAGATCAGATCTTTCATAAACCTTGATTTAGGAAAGCAATATGATGCCTGTTCCTTTCATGGTGGAAAACATATGTGAAGGACAATAAGTTTAGTTGGTTTTTGCCTTTCCTGACTTGTCTTCCTATGCGGGGAGCAGAAGTGAAAATGAGGGCGTTGCGGGGGGAGGAAGGAGGAACTGTGAGGAGTCTCTTTGCTCTTCTTTCTTCTGCCACTGATATTAGAGGTTCAAACATTGCATAGAAATAAATGAAATGTAAGTTTTCTTTTAGGTTCCTGACACACAGCTGTGCAGCTGTAGTCAGCATGTGTGGGAGTTGGGGAGGGAATGCTGAAGCATTTTGGAATCATTCAGGATGTTATTTAATTGGAATTAAGGCACAGTGCTAAGTGGAGACTGGGTATAAATCAATGATATTGTGCCCGCATTAGAGGAAGTGGGTGGGATGTGTGACAAGTACCAGATCAGTACTAGAAAGGATGACAAGAAAGAAATAGGGGCAGCATGTGTCATGAGTGGGAAAGAAGTGGGGAGAGGGGGAGTGTGGCTTACCCCTTTTGGCAGCTGTGAACTTCTAGTGATGTTGAGTTGTCCTGTCTGATCTCACTGTAACATCTGTTTGCTCACGGAGTGAAACTATGAAGACATTAAGGTGCCTTTTGAATTTGTATAAAAGAGTGTGCTTAGTGTTAGGGTATGAACTTTCCACTCCCAATTTAATTTTGTCTTCTCTGTCCCTGTTCTGTAGGTGTTAGATACTATTTGGTACCTGCTCTAGGGTTTTCTTTTTCATTTTATCCTCTTCTAGAGGATTGATAACCTGTTTTATTCCTAATATCGAATTCAGTATGGACTACTTGCAAGCAGAAGAGTGGGTGAATTTGCCCTTGAAAGTAATAAACTTTTTGAAAGAGCTACAAGCTCTGTATTAAAGAAAAAAAGTTGGGGCTTGTTTTTTCTTAAATTTTTCATTGTGCTAATACTATGCACTATATTTGGTATGAGAAAGATATACCTGAAGGATATCAAGATACCCTAGAATTCCAAGTGGTCTGATTTTTGGAGCATGAAATAGGGTGAAATATTTTGGTTGCTGGTATGTTTAGTGTAATCAAATAGGTCATGTTTTGCAAGCTTGTAGTTACGATTTGAAGCAGAGAAGTTGTTGCTACAACAAGCAAGGGAGAATGTGTGATCTAAAATGGAATAGATGAATGCATTTAACACTATTTATTTATTTATTTGTTTATTTATTTATTAACAAAATTAATTAAACACGTTTACTGTCTCTTCACAATTTTAGTACTACCTTTTAGGAGATGCTAAAGCTTCCAATGGTCTCTGAAGCAGCCTTTTAACTTCAACAGAACAAAGTTTTTTCTCATTTATTTCCCAGATGGTTTTTTTTCTCTCTATGGTTTTTCCTGACTGTAAACACCAAAAATATAAACAGTGTCATAAAGCTGTAGAACTGTAAAATATCCCAAATCAGAAAGGTCTCATAATGAGTGTTGTGTCCAACTTCTGATCCTGCACAGGACAATCTGGAAGTTGATCTGGAAGTACCTCTCTTATCCTCATGAATTATCTTAGTACCTGTGGCACGTTTCCCTTGGAGACAAGCTAATGAAAACCTTCCCCTGAACTGTAACCGGGGCTCGTGACTCTGCCCCTCTGCCCTGTCTCAGAGGAAGCGGAGTGGTGCATGTGGTTCACATTCTGATGACAGGACACCTTTCCCTTGTCAAAACACTAGTGCTAATAACTCCAACACAGAAATTCTGTGCTCACTGATGATCTGTAACTGGAAAACTAATGGTAACGTGGAAAGATGCACAAGAAGAGTCTAGAGCTAACCTCATCACCCAAGGTGGAGTTGCTTCCTGTTACCTGTGGTTACACTGTCTCTTCAAATGCTCAAAAGATAAGCTCCCATACAAGATGTGGGTGTAGTTTTGGTGCTGCCCTTACAAGTAGCTGGGTCAACAGTCCATACTTCGACTGAAGAGCTGAGTTAAGGCACCACCATGTGTAAAATGGAGCAGAAAATTATTACAAACCTATTTTCACCAGGCATTCTGACATACAAACCATTGGAAGCTCTTTAAATTTTTGCTTCATGTGATTCTGACAGAAATAGTTTAGAAAGTTAGTAGAATATAACAAATGGAAGGGAATTAGGATTGTTTCAGCTTCTTAAAGGTGAAGATGCTGATGAAAGCATATGTGCAAGTTCAATTCTTATGAACAGTGACATTTAATGCCATGTCTGATAGCTTTTATTCATAAAGCAGCATGATCTCTACTTCTAAACACCCATGAGCACACATAAGCAATGACATTTTAGTCCAGTGAGTTGCTGTACCACTTAAGCAGATAATAGAAAATTCAGAAAAGGCAAATACTGGGAGGTACAAGTTATGCCCTTTATGAGACTTAAGGGTAGATTCAATATAAGCAGTTTTGCTGCTTTTCTTGGATTTTGCTTTGTCAGCAACCCTACGGCTAGGCCAAGAATGATGGAGGGAGATGCTGAGGTAATGCAGACTGGTGATTCCATCCACCCTGGGAATGAGCATGTTTCCTATTGCCAACATACAGTGGGAAATACTGCAGGACAGGGAAAGGGGGACAAGGGTAAAAAGAAATCTGTGCTCCAGATGCTGTGAACAGACCATTTAATTCACAGCTTTCTGTGTCTGAATAACCTGAGGAGTGGCAATTGGAACCCAGCCTGTGCATGCCATGGTGTTTAAACTACATAGCAACTCTATATTAGTTATTCCTTAGTACTTCCTTTTCTCATATGACATAAACCAGTCAAGAACAGTGACTGTTGATTGCTTAAAATCTGGTGATTGTTGTGTACTAAGGAACTACAAAACTGAATGCACTGACATACTAAAAACATTTTAAGAACACTCTATGGAAGACTGAAAGAATACTGCAGTAAATGCAGTGTATAAATTACCTTGATGTAGGTCTTTGGATGAGAAAATACTTTTCATGTGAATGAAATACCTCACAGAGCAGCTATTCACTTGAGTCTCCCTGGGGAAGAAAAGGTCCAACAGCATCTTTCTTTATAGAAGAGATCACAGGGTATTTGAACTTTAGAAAGTTTCTTAATGACTGTGGTGGATTTTTGTCTCAAAGCAAGACAGAAACTGATGCAGACTGGAGTAATGATGTAGGATTGCGGGAATGATTAGCCTTCACCGTGTGCTGTTAAAATACTGAGGGGATAAAAGAAGCGGAGGGAATCCTTGGAGCTCCTAATGATCCTCGTGGTGATTGTCAGGTAGCAGAGAGTAGGAATCTGCTTAAAGGGAGATGGTAGAAAACTGGACAATTTGACACAAGGATAGTCTGCAGGAATTAGACTTTGAGTATAAGGAATTCCATAAAGTATTGGGAAACAATAGGTCTTATATGTTGGTTATCTGTTGTACCTCAAAATTTCTGAGTCTATTTGAGTCTAATTTCTCCTTGGCCCTTTGCTGCTTATAGAATGAAGTTAGCAGTACTTCCTACACAAGCAAGGGTGCTATGAAAGGCAATTATTTGTGAAACACAGCAGTAACACCATGATGAGTGCAAGGAAGAAAAAAAATACCAGAGGGTAATCATCCTCTTCTCTGAAAGGTTTTGGAATAAGGAATAGTAAGGGCTGTGTTGTCTTCCTATAGAACAGGGAAGAATAGGCTACTTCTTAATTCTGTCAGTCTAAGGTATTTTTGTCTTTCAACAAGAAAAACTCCTGCTTTAAAAAAAAATAATGTGTATAACCTCTCTTGCAAGTATTCTGTCAAGATTACCCAACAGATTTTTTTGCACAGAATAGAAAAAAATAATTAATGTCAAAATAGCTCCTAAATAAATGGCATTAGTAGAGGCACATATTGGATCTGTTCTGTAAAACCAGATCCGGTTCTGCTGCATGAGCATTATAATCACAAGCAATGTTAAAATTTTTTTTCTTTGAAGGTTCTTTGAACCTTATGGTGTTTCAGCTGAAGGATCTGTACAATTAAACAGTTAAAATCTGATTGTTATTTCACTGTCTTTATTGTCAGGCCTATCAGTAAAAGGAATTTGAGCATGATATCCTCCTAATATTTATTGTATTAATGTATTATGTATTTTTGGAAGTGCCTTAATTTCCCTGAAATATTGTCAATCTATTGGAGTTAACCAACTGGAATTACTTAGGGGTTTATTTTTTTCCTACCATTTTTTAAATTATTGATACTTCCCCTGTAGTGTCGCAGACATTATTCTTTCAGTTTAATTTATTACAATTACTTCTACATGTCACAACTTTGCTTTGAAATGACAGCCATCCAAGTTAAAGTCTTTTCAACTTTAGTGAAAACACTTATAATGAGGCTGACACTTGGCTCATGTGGAATTAATCTGGTCTCTTGGTCATTTCTTCAGTTTCTCCTGCTGCAGTCAGCTCTCAAAAAGACATATCTGCAGCTGGGGAGTACATAAGATTAACTTCCGCCTCTCTGTGGCTTCTTGCCTCAGACCACACACACCAAATAATTCCTCAAAGCATCATCCAGATTTGCTCAAAATTCGCCATGCTTGCTTTATTCCTTTAGTTCTGCCACACATGCACTTGTGGACTCTGCTTGCAGCTGATTCTCCTTATGAAACAGGAAACATTTTGCAAAGATGAGCATTTAGAGACAAATACTCTTGTAAAATATCTATATTAATTTTTCTGTAGAACTCTTCCTTTTTCTGGTTTGGTTAATTTTATACATGTACACAGTAGACCATAAAGGTCAGCAAGACATAACTTTTTAGTTTCCAACTTACTAAGGGCATAATAAAGATTGATACAGCTTTTTAATACCAGCTGAATTACAGTTAACTCTTTCAAATTCAATGAATTTGTTTTTTTAAAAAAGAAAAACACAGTCCTTGTATTAATGAAGAACTTTAGTGCTGTCTGAACTATTAAGTTCAATAATGCTATAAAAAAATTGCCACTGGAGGCAGTGGAGTCAGGTCTCTTATCCAGAGACCTCCAAACCTTAATCACAGTTCAAAATCTTTTGAACAGGAGTCACAAATCTGAGGTATCTACACATGTGCTCACACAGCAATGCAGACTGAAAAAGTATCTAATGATTAGCCAAAAAAAAACAGTCGATAAAAACATTAATTATTTCTATTACCTTGTACTTTATGCAGTAAGTTATAGATGAGATTTTATTAAACCCATAATGGGGAAGGGAATGTAATTTTGGTTTGACTCAACTGCAGTCTGGCATTTTGTGGGACTCCTAGTGTTGGGTTTTCAACTAATTATTTTTTCATGGGCGTTTCAGAATGTTTCTGCTTTCCAAAGCTTTTATATATNTTATAGATGTGTTTTGTGTGCCAAGCTATAGAAGTTCTATGTGCAAAACTCTCTTTTCAGTAAGTGACAATGTAAGGGTAGATTGCATGACGGTGCAGCTAATGTAGCACCTAAGATGAATTTTCCAAAGAATCTTTAGAGGCCTCATTGAAGAGCACACTTCTATTTTGCCCTA
>VXBI01013197.1:14849-52473 GCA_013397375.1 Toxostoma redivivum | reverse complement strand
CCCTAGCACGAGAAAAATATTTTGCTCTTGGAATGAGTCCAGAGGACAGCCTCTTAGCTGGTCCCAGGCCCAAAACGCCTCTTGAGAATAAGTAGAAATATGTGCCATTGTTGCAATATTTGAACACATTAATACGTTCAGAAGGACTGTAACATATTCTTTACCTAGAAAAGGATGGCAAGTGTTAGAGACTTCTAGACATCTAAAAGGAATTTTAGAGTTTAGTCAGTTAAAAGAACTTATCTGTTCTTCAGTTCTCGTTCCACTGGTAATGAGTCCTAGTCAGCATGACCTTGTAGTGGAGTTTGTTGCTGTTGATTTTTTTTTTTTTTTTTCATTCCTTATCCAAATGGTAGATTTGTTTTCTGATTCTGAAGGAGAGCTAATACTCACAAGTCATTTGTCACAAGCCACTAAAAGTGTCAGTCTTACAGCAGGTCCTTGGTGGCTTGTTAATCTCTCCTTTTTTACCCCCCCTCCTTTTTTTAAAAGGAAACAGACTAATTCACTTAAGCATAATGAGAGCCATGCTTGCTTATAGCCTACTATGTCCTACCAGCCCAAGTAAAATCTGTCTTGTTTCTTCACCTCCTTTTCTTGGCTCCAACAATTAAACACAAAGCTGAAAAGCAACAGGCTTTTCTGGCAGAGCTATTTCATATGTCAGATGAAAAATGGAGGCTGCCGTTTTCGTAACAGAAAAATATACAAATGTGCTTTTCCTTTGCGCCCCCCTCTCTTCAAAATTATCATCAGCAACATGCAAAAGATAAACCTCTATGTTAAATAGGGAGACCAGATGTATGTTTAACCTCTCACCCTCATTTTTCTAACTGGCTTCCATTAGGAACAAAAAGTTAATATATTCTAAACAAAAATAACTGATATGGTAAGGTGAACTTTTCAACTGGGTAAGAGTTCTTTAGAAAGAGACAGTATTACAGAGTCCTGTGTTAGGCTAAAGGCTGTCTTACTGTAGTGATATGCAGAACAATAACTCTGTGGTTACTTTTGATAAGTAGTGGCTGAAAGTTTGTTGAGTTGGGGCAAAACCAGTTGTAACAAGTACTTAAATTCTCATGTGTTACAGAAAATCAAGAAATATGTTATAGATCCCAGATTCACTCTCCAGTGTTAGAATTTTCATCTCTACAGTCATTCCCTAATCCAGACTTGAAATGTGGCTGTGTTAGTTTCCTCTTCTTTGGAGACAGGGACTGAGGCAGAGAGTTTAAAGATCAGGATTTTCTCTATTTTGTCTTTACTCAAGCTTATTCCACTATAAAGCCATTGACTGATGATTCTACTCTGTTCATTATTTTGTGTTCACAATACAAGGATAATGTGGTCATTCATAATAGATAGGGGAATTGAAGGATAAAGGGTAATACTGTATAATTTTTATAGCAGAATATTTCTCCAACCTAGATGTATATGAACGACAGACTAGATGACAAATCACTAATTACAGATGTAGAAAATAGAAGAAAAGTCTACAAAAGTGAGAGGCAGTAGAAAATTCTGTCTAAATACAGTGGTTTTGAAAAGTGTTGTCTCTTGGTAAAAATGCCCATCAGAGAGTGGAGTAAAGAAAGTTGGCAATGTTTGATAATGAGGTGTTCTTAATGAGCAGAGTTAGGAGCTGTGTGTGACCTGTAAGGTATCCTTTGGAAGAGTTTGGGAGCTGAGTTTGTTTTATCAGGAAAGATAAATTTTTAAAGTGCTATTAATGTATTCACTGCACATACCATCTGCAGAGAGTCTGTCTTTTTGAAATTACACAGTCTGAAAAACAGCAGATTTTGCATATGCAGTCTAAATTCATAGTTTTAATTTCTTTCTTTTCATACCATCAAGTTTGTATGGATAAGTTAATGTTTAGGAGAGATTTAATAGAAGAAAAGATATTCACCCAGGAATCAAGGAGAACGGTTTACAGAAAGACAGGAGAAACAAGTCTGAAAAGAAGCTATTGCAATCAGGGAATCACTACCAGAAGTGAGTAGAGGAGAATCCCTCTAGGAACTTGTTCTTGCTCCTCAGCTGGAGGTTACTAAATCTCACCAGCTCATGTTAGCATTTCAAATTTTCCCACAAGCAAAATCACACATCTTAGCTTTACTGGGATAAATACAAGATTTCAGCCATTCTGAATTATGTTACCTAAAGCAAGAATACATTGCAGTGTTGGGAGAACAGCTCAGCTCCATCTGGGGAAATAGCATAAAGAGTGGCTGGTATAGATTTCTTCCCTTTAGGAATGATTCATAAAGGGAATGTGAGATGTTTTAAAAGGGGAAAAAAAAAAAAGTAAAGGGAGCGTTAAAAATGGCATGACATTTGAAGTAAAATTACCAAAATCATTTACACTCTGAACAGAGAGGACGGTTTTTTGACCCACTCCAGAATCTCAGGATTTCAGTTATGTATTTCTAGTATTTCTCTGAAGTTGGCAATGTAAAATAGTGAATTTATTTCCACTGTGATTTCAATTTCTATCAAGAGTATCATTTCAACACCTTGTAATACCACCTTAGAACCTAGTCCAGGAGTAAATACCAGTTGATTTCATGAGCTGTGCCAGTCCTGGAAAAAGTTGCAGATGTCAGCTTTGCAGAAGGCTGAAATAGCCAAAGGAAAAGGTCAGTTGTGGGATAAAAAGGAAAAGGAAATTAAAAAGTAATTCCTTGTGCTGCAGGATGCAATGAGGGGGTAGAAGCACTCTGAATTCCTACAATAAACTCCTCATTTTTTTGTTCCTTCCAACTACTGTAGAAACTCTGTCTTCTCATCATCGGCATAAATTTCAAAGGGAAAACCTTATTGGAACCATTCTTACTGGATAGTTCCAACAGGCAGTTTCTGTGGAACAGCAGCCTATGCACAGCAATTTTTACCACATTCCAGAGCGTGTCATCCACAGGATGGACACTCCCAGATGGCCTCTCCCACCAACAGTGGCAGTCTGAGAGCTCTGGGTAGGTGGGAAGTGGCTTGCAGCTCTAGAATAGGGAGAATGATTTGGTGTAGAATAGGAAGTTCTGTAAAGCCATATAACAGGTAGTGAACTTACCATGTGAGAAACCAATATTTGGTTCTCTTTCCCTGACTTCTTGTAGCATCAGCCTTTGGTGGATCACTTCAAAGTAGCCAGGCAGGCCTTGTGTCCCAGGATCAGGAAGGAAACAGTATTGCTCTGTGATTTATGATGATTGGGGAGCTCTGTTGCAGGAACAGCCTTGACACAGGCATTTGTTATACTTAAAAAGTGTGTGTCAGTTAATTTAAAATGTGTCAAATCACAGAAAAGGAGGACCAAAGAAAACCTCCTGGAAACCGTAAGAACAGCTTCTGTTGTCACCAGTGTTCATTATATGTTTGTTTGGAAGTTTAACAAATACAGTCAACACCAGATGGCTTTGCTCACTATACTCCTTGACAATAGGCTGTTCCACAATAAAAGGGCTACGAATAATTCTAACTTTCAACCAAAATATTGTCAACAGGACAAGAGGTAATGGCCTCAAGCTGTACCAGGTGGGGGTTCAGGTAGGACATCAGGAACAATTTCTTATCTGAATTGTTGGTTAAACATTGTAATGGGCTGTCCAAGGAGGTGGTGGATTCACCATCCCTGGAAGTGTCACCATCCCAAGAAATGACTTGACCTAGTGCTTAGTGATACAGTTTAGTTGACAAGGTGTTCAGCCAAATGTTGGACTTAATCACCTTGGAGGTCTTTCAATTATTTCACCCAAGTAGTATCTTTAACCGACCCAAAGATTTTATTTTGTATAGTTTACTACGCCATGTACATATAGGAGGCAGCTGTATTCTCTCCTTTTTCTTTTCCTCTGCTAAATTTAATATGCTGAGTTCATTGCTAAACAAAGAACAGTGTGCTAAGACACAGCGCACTGTCTTGACCCTGAGATTAATTCAGTGGGTCAGAGCATGGTGCTAATAACACTCAGGTTATGGGTTCAGTGTTCTTTTCTTGTGAGGTAATGCTTTCATTTCCTCTCTTTCAAGAACTGCTACCATGTCCAAGATCTAAAAGAAGAATACTAAGATTTCCAAAACTAGTAAGACTTGAAACAGACCTCATTTCTGCCACTTGGCAATGGCTACTTTCTCCCCCATTAGTAAACTAAGTATGGCCTAGGCCTGGTTTACAGTGTATTTGACAGGGCAAAGTATGAAAAGGTTGAACTATTCTGTCAAGTGTGATGGTCAGAATGCAGTGATGCAAATGAATGATGTAGACAAAAGTGAATTTAAGACATTAATTGTTTATTGTCAAAAATGTAAATCTCGTTGATTTGCATATAAGACCACTTGAAATTTGAAAGGATAATTTTAGTTAATGGGTGTTTTGGGGAAAGAACTTATTTTCTCTACTTTCTTAAATATGTTGAAATGCCAAAGCATTTTCCAAATAGAGTAAATAAGAAATATTGAGAAAGATTTTCTTACAAAATTGAAGTCCAAAATAATGTCAGTTTAGATGAAGCATGACATTTTCTGGGAATTAGTTAGAAATATATAATGAAAACTATCCAATTTAATTTTCTTTTTCACTATCATAAGTTTGACAAGATGTTTCTCTGTTTCTTTTAGAAGTATAAAAAATTAATTTTATCATAATATTTAGAAAATTAAATTGCAAATTTGTTTGAAGCCCATTACTTCTATGGAGAAATGAAATTAATTTAGTGATATATTCAAATGAAATAATGTTTGGTTATAAAAGTTCCATGTACGGCTTACTAATTCAAAAAAGGGAAAGAATTGAAGAAAAAAAAAGTACATGCTCAGAAGACAGTTGTAGTATTCTTTGCCAAAATAATCAAGCTCTTCACTGACATGATGCTAAAGGCAGAGAATGATTGTGTTGTGTTTTGCACAGGCCTGTTCCAAGTTCCTGGTCCAGGCAAGAAGTTTCACAGTTTATAAAATGTCTAAGTCAGTCCTCGAGGTTCAAGGCACTGATGCCTGTGTGATTGGAGAAGTAGGCATTGCCAGCCAGTGCTTAGGTAGCTTCTGTCTCTAGGGCTTATTGAATTAGAAATACTAGAGGATTGCAGCACATATCCATTATGGCTTAACACTACACAGAACTGTTGGTTTTCTTGCAGAAACCTCCCCGTGGGTCATTCTCTCTCTGTGTCCCACATGTAGAAGGGAACAGGCAGAGCTCCACCTTTACTTCCTTGGCTTCATTCCTCCTACTAAGTGAATGGATTTAATATAAACATTAGGAAATAAGCTTGCTTTCTAATTCCCAAGCAAAGCATTTCTTTCTTTGACATTTTTTCAGGAGAGGCAAAACAACTGCCTTTTGTTCTGGATATAGTGCAAGCTGAGCAACTCGGATGATTGTTCATGAATTTGTGTATTTTTTTATGGTAAAAACACATTTGTATTTATGAAAGCACTTTAGGAAACAGTGTGCTTTGTGTGGCTATGTGTTTGCATATGACATAATACTGGTCTCTTGCTTGTGTGTTGATGAGGGGAGAGAGGAAAACGTTGACAGTCGTTGACAATTGTGGTTTTTTCCATATTGTGACAAAAAAAAGAGTATTTTCTGAAGTCCTTAGGTGTAATTTCACCTGTTCCTGTCATTCTAAGATGGATATATCAGCCAAAGTTATTCTTAGTCCTCCCCTGATGCATCAGGATGCCACAGAAGTGTGGACTGTTGCAGCTGATATATGGAGATAATGGGTAACACATGACTATCTTTGTTTCTTTCTTTTTTCTTTTCTTTTTTTTCTTTTACTGTCTGTATGTCTGGCTTTAATCAGTCACTTCTCTGTGAAATGTTTCAATTGGGCCTGAATAAACTCTTTGCTCTTCTCTGATATGGACCTGTGGATTATAGGTGAAACTACATTAAGAGGCTGCAGAGGTTAATTATGTCTGAAAGTTTCCAGTACTCTCCACATCAGTTGACACTCTCAGCACACTACATAAACAATCTGGGAGAAGCTATCATTAGCAAAGCATGAGTGCCGCACTTGCCCAGACCCTGCACTTGCATTTCAAAGTTTTCATACATGCTTGCACATTTTGCATGACCCATTTATGCAAAAAAATAAATTTGTAGGTCAGCTGCATAGCCTCTGTGTGATATTTCCTTCATATGTATAAGCAAAAAGATTCCTACCTGTCCTACAAACATTTAACAGCCAAAAAGTCATTTCTAAAACCTTCATTTTTATTTTAAAGTACTTAATCTTTTCCCTTTTTTATAAATACTTGTATTAAATTTGGTAGAACACCTGCATATATTGTACTTACCAAGAACTTTTGAGGTTCTGTAGGCTCATTTTTCAAGTTTAAGAATTTTTTTTTTCTCTGTTGAGCTGAATGCTAAGTGGGTTTTTTTGGGAAAATAATAAAACTGTTTAAACAGAAATGTTGTCAAGAGTGCAGTGTAAACATCCTGGTAAATCATTCCTCTCTTTTTAGTAGAATCCATGTAGGTACTAGGTTAAAAAACAGAAAGCATGCATGCAGTCCTCAGAACAGCCGTCTCATTTAAGATTATTTCAGACCAAACTCCAGTTAAATCAGTTATCTCCTATACAAAACAAAGAAATGAAGGGGCAAGTAGCTGCTTCCCTTTATCTCTTGTTATAATGTTTTCTTACATTCCAACACCATTTTCTTTACTGTTTTTGAAGAGAGGAGGCAGTTTTATGCTTTGGAGTGTGCAGGAACAAGTTGAGGAAGGGTTGGAAGGTCAGCCAGTGAGCTCAAAGTGTGGCAATTCACTTCTGTCTCACCTCATTCCTGCTTCTTCAGAGCAGCAGCACAATAATCTTTTAAATCTGTTTGATATGGCTCGTATGCTTGAAGCAACTTGGACACTGCTTACATGAGAGCTGACTTGAATTTCCCTATATGAGATCACAGAAAAAAGATTCCTAGGACACTCAAGGAATTCTCCAGGTTGCTAGATTTAATTACCAGAATTTCTAAGGAATTCTTTTGTACCAAAAATAATTGGATCATCATTTTTTTAAGTGGATTAGATGCAAAAATATAATGTAAAACATCCATTATGGTGAGGTATGATGTGGGACATTTTTAGCTGTCAAAATGTGCTTAGAAATGTATAACAAATGCCAACACGATACTGTGAATTGTGAAAAGAAAAAGACGTGAGTTCTGCTGTTTGCTGTTCCCAGTAAATGTCTACTTTTGTTTGGACGCTATTACTACAAAAGCCAAGATAAGATTGTGATTTGCCAGTTGTTGCATTGTGCTGTCCAACTCTGGTTTTGAATTAAAATACACATATGCCAAAAATTATGTTTATATAATTTAGCATGTTGTGTAATAAAAGAGTGTTAGGTAGTCCAGTTAATGAAATCATTAAATTTTGGCAGAGTGTTGCTAAATTAAGTTTATATTTAATGGTTTTTAGGACATTGGGTGGAAGGACAGTTGAATTCCATTTCATATTAATTGAAACAGACTAAGCTGTTGATACAATAATGCCTGTAAGTAGCAATTAACTGCATTGTGACAGTAGTTTTTTCTAAGAGGACAACTCAGAAAGTGCTTGCTTTGAAATAAAACAGTCTAAAGTGGAGTTTTTACTCCCCATAAGCAAGAGCATATGTAGCCAACATCATTTTTGGACATGTTAGATATTGCTGGTCCTAGGAGAACCATACACTGCGGAAAACATCTTACAACTCATAATGCAAGCTAAAAAAGGAGAATTAAATACTCAGTCTTAGAAGCAGGCCTATGGGATATTGCATACCTTATTATGTCAGATGAGGTCTTGATTCTCAAAGTGAGTGCAGCCTTTTCCAGTTTTTTTGAGTGCATGTACAATTTTAAGGAGCTCATTCTTTGTATGAAAACCCCATTGCAATCACTTGGATAATTTTCTTGAGTTCAAACATCACTGGGATGGAGGAGTTTGCAGGACCAGCTTTGGTTTCTCTGTGAACTGCCCAAGCACTTTCAGTTGAACAAAATCTGCACACCCCAACTTTTATGAGTTGTTTGTTGTTTATTTTTCCGTTATCAAGATGACCAGTTGTATGTTTCATAAGTAGGTTTAAGAGTGTGACAAACAGGCTCCGGTCGTCCCTTGCTTGGTTTGACACACTTCATGGACTCTAACACTTAATTAGTCATTGTCTGATCCAAAGAATTCAAGCAGCATGTTGTTTGTTTATTCCATTCCCTCCCATCAGCAAGTAGAGAAGTGTAAAACGTATCTGGAAACAGAAAATTATGTGAAATATCCATGTTGAAGAGTTTCTCATCATAGGTAGCAGAAGTTTGACCATTGCACCATTCTGAAGTTCATGTTCATTGTGCAATGATAGATGACACTTGTAAATACCAGCAAAAGCTAGGAAAAGGTTGAAATTGTAGTTAGGAATATAACAGAGAACTGAAAGTGAATTTAGACACTTTCCAAGGCAAAAAGAAAGTCAGTATAAATTTGAAAATGTAATCTACTTAAGCTAGATTGAAATAAAGTTGTCTGGAAATCAACATTAGCACTTTCAAAGGGTTTGTGCTGTCAGTCAAGATATATACTACTCTTTCTTCTGAGCATTTTTTTTCTAGTTTGGGTTTTACTGAATAAAAATATTAAAAAGATTTCCATGCAGACAGAAATACCAGCCCCATTCCTTTTTGAATGACTTATATAAACACTTGCAACAACTCAGTCCCAAGGATGTTCATTAAAGTCAATGTCTGCTAAGCCTCAAAATTTCTGGCTTTACTGGAAATATTTCCAGTTGTTGTAAACTAGGTAACTAGTTTTTTTCTTTTTAACATAGCATATTTTGCTGCAGCAATAAGCAAAGAGGCTGGTAAAGAAGTTTTGAAGTATCATTTTTTGGTCAATCCAAGCCAAACCTTGGCAGTTTGTAGTTGTATGAAACCTTTCCATTCATATTTATTTTAAATTGGAAGTAATTTAAATTTTTTGATGCTAGAAACAAGCACTTCGGGTATCTACTGATAATGTCCAAATGTGCATACCTTAATACCTTAAACAAAAATATCATCACTGACATACAGATCATGAACATTTGCTTAGCAGAAATATTTGTATAGCTGTCCAGGTCTTACTGCCCAGCTGTAGGAGGGTATTACATGCCTTGTAGTGTTACCAGTGTACAGAAACCAAAATAATTGAAAATAGTAGAGGAGGTTGTAAGGTATCTTACACAAAGTGGTTTACTGCAAAATAAGGGATTTTTTTATTTTTCTGGGATGGGTGAGGGCTGGTTTGATTTTTATTTAAGTTTGGTTTTGTTTTGATTTGGTTTTCTTTTTTAAGTAATTTGTGTTGTTATCTGGCTGTCTGGTTTTGTTCTCCTGGCTGCAGTTGTTTTGCCCGCATACACACATGCATGAACATATATTGCAGGGAATTTGGAGGAAGGGTTTACAGTAATTTACAGAAGTTAGCCACATGAAATAAAATCAGGGGTGTTTCTGTTAGAAACCTGGCTTCAGCTAGTGTCTGCCTAACCACTGTTGAGTCTAATGAATAGCAATGGAGCCTGGTATACTGAAGTGCAGGGAATCGTCAAAGGTAATAAAACTGAGATCAGACCAAAGCAGCATCTGGGAGTGAAGTTTTAAGTAGCAGACAGGAATGTGTACTAATTATTGCATTGTTAATATGTTGCATGTGTTGGTTGAATAGAGATGGTGTGACTAAGGGCAGTCAGTAGCACAGCCAGTAGCCCTGGATTTTATCCATCACAGATTCTGTATTAAATCTCCAGCTGCTTTATAACTTTTCTAATGCGACATATTCCCATGCAAAACCTGTCTGTCCAACTGAGCACACCACTTCTGTCAGATGTCACCAAATTTATGTAGCAGCCTAGGACAACTTGGCTTCCTGCTAAACCGGATTGAAAGCTTAGAAGAGACCACTGGACAATGTTTCATTGCTCCTAAAATATTTGCATTGTATGCATCAGACACTCAAGTTCATCAGAGTTGCTTTGATGGCTCTTTTCCTATATATACGGGAGAAACATTTAGTCAAGGTGATGCTTCAGCACTGGATTCAAACACAGCATTCCAAAATGTCTTTTATCCTTAGACAAGACTTTTTTCTTGAAATCATGAGGCTTTGAAAAAAATGATGTTTTTTTCCCAGTATAAGGCGTGCCAAGAAAGTACAAAACAGGCATACTACACCAGTCAAAAGACCCTCTTTATCCTGAATTTTACATGTCTATTATTTGAAATATCAAAACTGTGAAAATAAATTTAATATTCTTCAACCTGTTGAAGAGAATAATATATAGCAATTGTACTTCAAATTTTCCAACCCATTGCAACATAAGCTAAGTAATATTCTAGAATCACAGGAAGCAATAAAAATCCTGTAGTGCTTTGAATAAGATGTAGCAGGATAACATAATCAACTTCCTCATGTCTGCATGAGAAATAGTCTTGAATACTAGCTGAAGTAATATTTGTAGGTGTGGTCATCATTTACCTCCATTTAGTCTTCCAAATTTCAGGCTTCTACTGTCTTTAAAATGCAGAAAATTCACCTGCTTATAAGTAATATGGAGTTTGTTTATCAAGGGGCTTTGTAAAAAGAGGTACTGAATGCTCCACTGACACTCTACTGATGTAGTTGACAATCTATGATGAAAACTTTTGGTTAGAGAAAAGTAGAGAGGTGCTGAAGGAGCTCACATCACCATTCCTTTGGCCTGGGAATGGAATTACATATGTGATTTGGCCAAGAGCATACATCAGAACATTTAGTTCTGATTTAATAAACCAGAATTAGTTCGTTCTATTTACTAAATAAATTATTTACTTAGTAAATTAAATTTTTCTTGTGGCTCCAGTCACAGAGCCATCAGGAAAAAAGTCAGCAGGGTACAGGCCACCATCTTGATTATGATATTCTGGATTTGTTCTGTGATATTCAGTCCCAAACAATCCAATGACCAGATCCTAAGGACACTAAAGAACTTATATTTGAAGAGAGAAAGGGCAAGTGTGTTGTAGTTCTTCTGGGCTTTTTCCATTCTCCTGTATGCTATCTTTGCCAGTCTGTCAGGACTGAAATGAGGTGTTCCCTATTCAAGTTTTGTTCTCTGACTCTAGGGATGAGGAAGTCTGACATTATTTTTCCCCAACTTTCTAGATTTTGAAACCTATCTTTTTACTGTGTATTTTACTCTGTAATGTATTTTACTTTGGACACAAATGCCCCACCTATCTGATTTCAGTGCTAGCAGTAGCTTGGTCAGCCTCCATAGTGCAGAATGGGAATGTTTTTGAAATCTGGAAATGTTTCCTGGGCTAGAGAGATGGTTTCCCACCCAGCTCTAACGAGCAGTTGCATATTTATCCATGGAATCCCCATATGGCTTTGTGGGTGGTAATGTGTAGAGGGCAGATTTTCCACCACAGCAGTTTCCCTCAATACAAATTTATTTCTTTTCTTGCTCTGCAGAATTTTCAGTCTTAATCACTGCTGAACTTAGGCCTGGTGTTTGTATTAACTGTATGATGAAATACTCTATATTGAACCTTACAGCTCTTTGGATACCCATTTGTTACTTTTGTCTTTAAAATTGGATAATTATTTTGAAAGTTTCCTCATCCTGACTAGAGGCAGAATAGAATGTACAAAATCCTGGCACCAAGACTTTAATTAAAAGCTCCAGCCTGGAGGCAAATTGGTGACTGTGAGGGTTGAAAACCTCAGCCATGCAGAAAGTAAAGAACCAACAAAAACAGAGTCCTCTGGCTGACTCCTGCAGATGAGAGCGCTGCAGTGCTCTGTGTACATAGTGGGGGGCAGAGAGCAGTCAGCTTTTGGCATCTTTGTCAGCTCTGAAGTCAGCACTCCTCAGAAATTCATGGCACAGAAATATTACAGCAAAGGAGTCATCCTGAAATTGATAAATACCAGCTTGGAAATGTCTTACATTGTATAATGGTTGGCCAGAGCCAGCCTGAGTGGGACATATTTTGCGGTGTTAGCTTGTGAGCTGAATCCAGGAATTTTAGATGTGTACCTGACTTTTGCTATTAATATACTTCAAGGGGCTGAGAAGTTTTTTGGCTCCAGTCCAGTACAAACAGATCTTAGCTCAGTTAGAAGATAACTTTCTGGCAAAGGTTGCTTATTCTCTTATTTTGAGGAAATACTGTTTTTATATTGTGGTGGAAAAGCAAAAGAATAAGGAAGGCATGGTTCAGTTGAGACCTGGGATGTAAGAGGCCTTCTAATACACACTGTGACCTTCAGCTGTGGCTTGGTCCAAAGGCAGATGCCCCGGCTGGACATGGCAGGTGCCACCTCCTCTTCCCTTGTAGGATGCACAGACTACTGTTATCCTGCTCCTACCACACTCATGCGGCTCAAATAAATTATAAGTATTGTTTTGCTAAGAGTTTTTCTTCATTTTATGGAGCTCATTGGAGATTTCATACCCACAGGCCAAAATGTTTCTTCAACCAGTAGCTTTTGACAGTATTTTATGATGATTAAGTATAAAATATAGAAGCTGTTAGCAGTATTGGTGTCCATGCAGAAACCTCACAATGGTACACTGATGTGTATACATCTGGCTCAAGTCTGAGTTTTTGCTCTCAAGACCGCTTTCAAAGAATTCTTCTCCCCTAAATGCTTAAAATTACATGAACATTATCATCATCATCATCTCACTGTGTTTTATTACTTCACAAGTGCTGCTGCAAGGCAAAAAATTTCGTCTCCTCATCCATTCTTACCAGTTTTCCAGCATTGTTTTTCAGAGGGGGTTACACCTTCTTTCACCTTCCTTTTGTGAGTCACATACACAGGTATGTGACAGGTAACAGATGCCCTGTTATTCCTTGAACCTCTTGCTGGATTCATTTCCAGCTTGTCCTTGGCTTTCTACACCCCATCCCTATGTAATCAAACTTTGTCTCTATATTCTCCCTGCATCCCCTGTCCTGGCTTCAGCTGTCTATGCATTCACTTCTGTCTCTGGGCTAACAACCAGTTCCCTACTCAGCCATGTCAATCTCCTGCCTTCCTTGCCTGATTATTTGCCCCTGAAGTTGTTAGTTCCTGCACTCTATAGGAGGTCCTTTCACTTGAGACATGGCAGAAGAGACCAACCCTCCTCTGGCTCAACCTCTTTTCAAGCAGCTATAGAGAGAGATGAGGTCCCCTCAGAGGCTCCTCTTCTCCAAGCTAAACTGCCTCAATTCCATCTGCTGCTCCTCATAGGACACATTTTCTAGACTCTTCACCAAGTCTATTGCCCTCTTTAATCATTGTGCAGTACTTGAGTGCCCTTCACTTTAATGAAGGCCCCAAAATTGGGCCCAGCACTCAAGGTGTGGCCTCAGCAGTGCCCAGGACAGGGGGACAATCCCTGCCCTGCTCCTGCTGGCCACACCATTGCTGATCCACGCCAGGATGCCATTGGCCTTCTTGGCCACCTGGGCACAGCCTGGCTCATGTTCAGCTGCTGTCACCAGCACCCCCAGGTCCTTCCCAGCCACTCTGTCCCAGCCTGTGGCACTGCCTGGGCTTGTTGTGGCCCAAGGGCAGGACCTGGCACTTGGCCTTGTTGAACCTCCCACCATTGGCCTCAGCCATGATCCAGCCTGTCCTGATCCCTCTGCAGAGCCTTCCTGCATTCCCACCTAATATGTGGTTAATATCTCAGGCACTTACTAAGAAAACAACTTGTAAAATAATCTGATTTTCTGCTTCTGCAATTAGAGGATTGATTGCCCTGATATTTATATGATTTGTAATTTAAAGACATGAGGTATATATCTCCTCTATAGTAGCATTACCCTGATTCAGTGTTCTAATTAAAGGAAGTACTGAATATTTTGGAAACTACACTTAAAAGAGGTCAAGCTGCGTTTTCATGTTTTCTAGTTGATTAGTGATTTGTGAGGCAATTTTCTTTGTATGGAGAAGCTGGATTCTGGGACCACAAAGGCTGTTTTCCGAGGTTGTGTATAAGCACTAAGAAAGCACGTTTTCAGTGCAAGTGAAGCCTTTCACCTATGCCTTTAGAAACAGCAAAGACAACAAGAGCAGGAAGAGGACATGTCATGAACTCCTATCAGACTAGGGATTTCAGGATTTGTTGTCATAATTATAGGACCTTAACCTTACAAAATGAGGCATTTGCTTCTGCTTTGGGAACAAAAGATTTCGTTCCCTAGTTGAAAGTTTAGTCTAAGAAAAGATCGAGTAGAACATGCTCTGGAGTAAGCTGAGCCCCAAACACGTTTGCCAAGTTTATTGAAAGGTATAAGAGGTGGCTGATTCTTGATGAATACTCAGAGAATTAGATTGCACGAAGGGAGCTGAGCACTGAAAAGCCATAGAAAGGGCCCTTGACCCTGTTTGCTTGAGTAACTTAGTGGCAGTATATTAAATATTGAAAATGACTGCAAGAGAAGCAGAAAGTTCAGCAGTTCATGCATTTTAGTGCCTTTTATTTAGAAAAAAAGGTCAGAATAAACCTCAAAAGAGAAAGCAATAAGCATGATTCTGAGTGTTTCTTTGGTGGAAAGCTCTAGAGAACTCTTTCTTAAATCCAAGACAAACGTTTTCTTTGTAATGTAAATCAAAGGTATCTTTCCCTGACACTGTGATGCAATGTCTTATCAGGGATAGAATAACAAAATATACTCTTTTCATTTTCTTTTCTAAATTGGCAGAAGTTAGTTTTTTGACAGAGATTAAGTCAATATCATGTCTTCAGCAAATTCTATGCACCTGTTTGCTGTATTACAACACAGTAAGAAAGTAGCAGCTGTAATTGCAGGACCTGATAATGTTCTCTTTCGAACAAGCTATAGTTTTGCCATTGACTTCATTGGGATTGAGGCCAGTTTACATTTCACTAGTGTAAACCACTGATTTCTGAAGAAGAATGGCACTTCTAAAGGAACACTGGAACAAACTTCCCCAACCTTCAAGTCTTGAGCATCATGCAGATTTTATCTCATACAAAATAATCAATTGAAAAAATAGTGCTCTTGGTAGTCACTGACAGAGGAATTCCCAAAAGTGGTCTTAGTGCATAGCAAATCTGAAGAGATTACTTCATTAGCAGCAAGGAAAACCTTCACTTTTTTGTCTTACAGTGACATTTTGTCTTATGCAGCTACTGCAATCATGCAGCAATGTGCAAACTGACAAATCTGGGACTGGTTCATGCATGCCCTCATTTCAGGCTTATTTATCTCTGTTGAAGTTTCTGAGGCCATTCGTGTGTGTATGTGTGTGTTTTTAAGTCGCCTTTAAATTTGGTATCACGGAAATAAAAAGGAAAAGCATTTTCTGGATGTTAGTTTTTTGTGGATTACTAGGAATATTCAAAAAGTGACAGAAGCTCTGAGCATCCTCATTTGAAAGTCATTTGAAGTTCTAGAAATCCAGTACTTCATTAGGCTGTTACGTGCCACCAATGCATTTACACATCATCGTGCCTCAAAGTCCGAACAACCTCTTATTCCAGAAACTTTTTGTACTACCCACATAATGTTAATAAATGGTACAATACCTCATACTGACGTAAAAGAGGATCTCCACTGATTCCAAGGGAACAGCTTTGATATCAAGTAGATGAGGGTTGGATTACTTTATTTTACTGAGTTACTTAAGTTTTTGCTTGTCTCTGTGAGTGGGAAGTATTTTGCTGGGGTTTTTTTTTGGTATTCAGATATTTCCCTTTTAGAGGTCAAATAGGAAACATCCCCTCGTATATGCTTGCTGAGAGTTGTTCATAGAGTGATTATAATTTTTTTCTTTGAAGAAAAATGTGTCCTTCACTGTAGATTGATTAAAAACAACTGTTGACGGTATTTGGCACAGACATGGTTGATCATCAGCATACATTAATACATAATTTTGCTATGTTGTGTGTATATTTTCAGATTGTGATAAAGTAATACATATCTAATAGAGAGTTGAGTTTGAGTTGCAAGGAAATGGACTTCACTGAGATATGTGCCACTAAAGGATCCAGACTGAAGTTCATGGAAACTTTTTCACTGTCTCCAATGAACTTTAAATCTGATCCCTAATGAATTTCCAATTAAAGTTTCCTTATTTTCTTAGATTACTTAGAAATACTGCCCTGTAGTTTTGGTTCACAAATGGACTACAACATTTAGCTTAAACACTTGAGTTCCAATTCTCCTGTATAAAACATTATTTTATATGAGAGATGTTTGTTCCTACATTGATAATATGATATTGAAAAGCAGGTACTTCTTTGTGAGGTGAGGAGATGGAAAAATACTTCATAGAGCTGGCTTCTATTTTATTTGATCTTTGAGCCTTTTGTCTTCAAGAGCTGCTCTACCTGAACTTTGAAATGGGTTCTTCAAAATCATGCTTAAATGCAGCTCCAGAAAAACCAACTTCTAGGATGGGTGTCTTGGCAAAATACCTGTTTTAAGTCAGTTTCTTAGAGTACACCAGGTGTGTAAATGTGTATCTTTAAATAATCAAATTACATCCCACCTCTCCACTCACCAGTCTTATAAAATGCTTCCTATATACTACAACTGCTTTATATGTCTGAGATTTTTCAATGTCTCATGACCAATTTAATTTGTATTGTTGTCCAAGTTACTAGTGAAAACAGAAAATGTATCAACTTTCCTGAAGTCCAGCCAGGTAGCTCGCATCCTACTTAACTTTCTCCTGCAAAAAAAAACCCCAACCAACCAGTCATCAAAGAAAGTTGTCAGACTACCTTGATATTATACTCTTTTGGGAAAAGCATGTTAAATTTTTATGCCGTTTCCCATTTATTTCCATTCATTTTAAGTGAATGTAGAAGAGAATAACTTCATACTATGATTTTTATATTGTGTCAGAATTACTAAGAGTAGTCTTCTTTCTCCTGAGTCAGAAGTAAATCCCAACATTTCTGGGCTGTTTTGCTTTTTTTTCCTTAATAATATCCAGTGGTAAAGCATTCAATTTATTTTTTTATTCTACTCTGTAAAGAATATGTAATGGACAGGTCTGGCCAGCTACCACAGAACAGAAGTCTCAGGATGCCTCTTTTTTATTAAAGCCTGCCTCTGAGGCACTGTATCTTTGGAGTACCTCAAGGAGTGATGTTTTTCTGAAAAAAAATGGTCAAATTCATCTTGTGGGAAAACAAAATTATGTTCCACACAAGCACTTGGGCTTCTGTGGAACTATAAAGGGTCAGCATCTGTCCTTGTTTATCAGGAGATGGAAGTCAAATTACAATCTTGCTGTCTTCATGCAATCCAAAGGGTGAATGTAAATGCATGAGTAGGAGATGAATATATGAACAGGAGAAAAAAAGGAGAGACAAAATTATTCCTCTTATCTTGTAATTATGCATCATCTGAACTTAATATACACAAGGATTTCTGCAGTTCCTCCAGATGTCAGAGACCAAAATCTTTGAGGACAGCCATTTGTCCAGCAGGACCCTTTGAGATAAAACTGTGCTCAGATTAAGATGCTGGCAAGGAAGAGTTCAAAGTCATGTCGAAATTGCTATCTAAGATCATTTTTCACAAGAATCCATGCTTGTCTCTAAGGCAAAGCACGAAAATTGATGCTTTGTCATCTATCCCAAGCATACAATAATTTTTATGGTTCGTTATAATTTGGAAACATAGAATGGCTTCTCACAACAAGTAACTTAAATCAGCTTTACTGCCATTAGTTCTTTATACTACTATGATTTAAAGCATCCTACAGGAACATGTAATTTAAAACTAATAATTTTGCTTTTATTGGTTTTAGTAGTTCTGTTGATTCTCAGTGTTTAGTACTGCATAACTTTTTACTAACCACAAAGGATCTGCAGATTTGTATATGCAGTTATATGACTTCATAATCAGCTACTCAGATTCATAATTTTTCATTTCTAGTTTTGCTAGAAAATGGTGGATGATAAGTTAGTTATTTGCAAGATAATAATTTACATAATGCCTTTTGTCAAGCCACATTAGGAAAGAAATCAGCATGGAACTAAAAAATTCAAACCCAACATTGTTCTGTTAGTTAAATTACGTTAAATGACATTATGTTGGATGCATAAGAAGTACATTCTGTTGGAAGCATAAAAGTT
Source organism: Toxostoma redivivum (assembly GCA_013397375.1). Taxonomy (NCBI): domain Eukaryota; kingdom Metazoa; phylum Chordata; class Aves; order Passeriformes; family Mimidae; genus Toxostoma; species Toxostoma redivivum. The sequence continues at coordinate 34,336 of VXBI01013197.1, read as the reverse complement.
TATCAAAAGTTGCTTTTCATTTAACTTTGACCAATTTGTTAAGAAAAAGAGGGTTAAGCAGTTAGTTACTAAACTAGCTGATTCTGGTTACTGTTGCTTTTTTTTTTTTTTTTAAAGTAGTAGAACTCATCTTCTGACGCCTTATTTCTTATTGTTAATCACTGATTTCTTTCCTATAACAAATTCCACTGTTTTTCAAAATGCAAATCACTTCTTAACTTTGAATGGATGACTTAGTGACACAAATAAATTGAATGAGTCATAATGAAGATATTTTCTCTGCTAAAATTCTGATGTAAGGTGTTTCATCCTTTACTACTTAAGTATTTGATACCTAACTGTATTAGCAAGTGCACTACTCCATTTAATACCATAATTTTAGTTTCAGTCTTAATATGTTGTCATGGAACTAAACTTATTAAATCATAGAACCACTTGAGCAACTTCCATGAATTGCTTCATAGAATTACTTAAGAAACTTTGATGATTCAAAAGTTCCACACAGCTAGTCAATCACTCCCTCCTCCATTGAGACTGGGGAGCGGATCAGAAGGGTAAAGCCAACTAACTTATGCCTGAGCACTGGCAGCCCACTGTAGTGGCACAAATAAAGTATTCCTCCAGCAAATAATAATAATGTTGCCTTGAAAATTGTATGATGAACTATGTTTTTGTGTACTACATTATATAATAATTCTGCAATATTCACTAAACATTTAATTATTCATTATATTCTCAGAGCCCTCAGGCTTTTTTCAAATAGATTTTTTCTGGGGTTAACAAGACTTCCAGGCTAGTGAAAGTATCTTATGTGGAGAAGTCAGAGAACAAAGAGATTTGACTATACCTGACACATCTCTACTGAAACTGCTGTCACCAGTGTATTTCTCATCTGTGTTTGCAGCTCACAGGAAGAAGATCAATAAATCCAGCCATTTTGTGCACCTATTGTCAGATACTGCTCTTCATATTTAACAGTTCCCTTTAAGCAAAGCCAGCCCAAGGCTTTTTGTCATCTCTTTATTAATGAAGTGTCTCTTGTCCATACGTATTTTTTGATGGCACTTTGGTGATGTGTAATCACAGTTAGTCAGTGAGCATCCTGTGTGAATACACTTCAGCCCTGTGCTGTAGTGCACACTGGAATACAGTCCATTACTTCAGTTTTCATCATGCATTCACTTTTATGTCGCTTAATGATGTTTCTGCTTATTTATAATATAATATTTATAATATACAGAAAAGACATGCATTGGGACATATGGCAGATAATTTCTGTGGGATGGAGAAAGATGCAAACACCCGTATTAATGAGCTTAATATTAATAAACTAGATTATCAGTAGTGGATAATTATTATATTAGGGATATGTCAATATAATTATATGTATTATATGATGTCACCAAAATAAAAGTCACGGTCTTTACAGATGCCTGATAAAAGTTAGCTAAACGCAAGCTGAAAAGATACCCATAATTAGTGGAAAGCTTGAAATGCTTTCTGAAAGATACCATTCTCTCATTCTAGCTGTTACTGCCTTTGTTTGGCCTTCTTCCAGATGGGAAATAGCTTAGACAAGATCTATCTATTAGACAACATTGACATCTGTCTTGTGGGTAGAAATATGAGAAGGGAAGATAAATGATGTCTCATGCCTGTGCTGAAATATGTCAAATTTTAAAGGAAACAAATCCACCCTGTGCCCTTGGATTACATAAAATATTTATAGTGTGTCACTGTCATTTTGCCTGCATGTAGAATCGCTTAACTCTTCTTTTCCTACTTCATTCTTTGTGTCAAAAATATTAATTACTGGCTAGTTCATTTTATATACGTTTTATACAGATATATATATATATATGTCTTCATAAACAGTATATCAGTAGCTAGCATTCATATTTTTGGAACTATATCTTAACATCAACAACATAAGAAAGTAAATCCATGTACGATGTTTAGAATGTTTAGTAGGTATGCAAAACTTCATATATGAAAAAAATCCCTTTTTCTGCATGCAGTTTATTGCTGTAAACAGTGAATGCAGACACTTGCAGGTGCATAGCTGAAGCTATTAGCTCTGTCAGATCAGTTTTATTGCTGAACTTAATTTGTTTTTCTGGTGTCTTTTAAGTAAAGAATAACGTAAAGCTTCGTGTGGCAACTTAGCCTTTGCAGCCAGATGCCAGTCTACAAATGCTGCCATTTAAGATATGGTAAGATAGGAACAGAAGTGGAAACACCATTACTCAACTGGACCAATGGCCCAGAAGCACAGAGAATCAGAACTACTCAGATAGAAAGGATGAGCCTTAGTCTAGAGAAGACACAATTTCTTCACTACAGTATTACAAAGTTTTTTAAATTAGCTTTAAACAAGCTAGCCTGAGAATTAACAGCAGTCAAGCCACTGGGCTGAATCCCCCTGCAGAGCTAACACAGTGGCATGGTGAGCACTTAGAAATAATTGAATGGTCAGAGTTGGAAGGGACCTTAAAGATGGTCTAGTTCCAATGCCCCATTTATGCTAAAGAGTACAAGTACAAAATAGGGAACAGTTCCTCTGAAAAAATAAAAAAGTGCTACAGATATACAAAATAGACATAAATTTATTAATAAATACATTTAACATATGTAAATAAGCATGTACATACTTACAAAACACATAAAATTAAACACATTATTTGCTTGTTTGGGGGAAGGAGTATTTATTAGATACAGTGTAATGCCCCTAAAGGCATTACATTCAAGTTGAACTATTTAAATTAAGTAGCCTGCATGGGAGTTTGTCACACAGGTAGGGTTGCTCTCTCGGGTACTGAGATGTCTTAATAAGCAAACAAAGCCTGTTTTCTTTTAAAATACTCTCTTTACTGCCTCAACTGTTGCAAAATCTTTGTAGTTCTCATTGTTCTAGTAAGTGATGTTATCCAAGTTTCAGAAGCCACAAACACTAATGAATTCCAAGGGCTTCAGAAAATCTGTATTCAGTTTACACTGTAGTATTTTAACTTCTCTCTTAAGGTGAACTCCTGCCACAAATTTTTGTATATATTTCAACCCTTTCTAGCGTGCTACCTATATTTAGTTGTTGTCTCATATATGTGCTGTGTGTATCACTTTCCTGAGAGGCAATGATACTCAAATTTGGTTACAGATAAAATAGATCTTTTTATGTTGAGAAAAAATTTTGCATACTTGGGGTTTTCTGCTTTCTTCTGCCTGATGTTTTTTTTCCATTTTTTTTCCTAGAACTGGATTTTTCACAATGAATTCTACAGCCAGTGAATATACAGCCTGTATATTCCTGGTCCCCAAGTATCTGTAGTTTCTTTCCACCACAGTGTGGAAAATAAATTAACACCAATTAATAAAACAATTATTTTAATAAACTTATATATTATGGCATTTCTTATAATTGCTAAACTGTATGTGGCGGTTCAAAGCTGCTAGAAAGCTTTTGTTACAGTTCAGCCTTTTTGTTGTATGCTTTCTTTGAACTTGCACTGCAGTGGGGAAGATGAGGAAAAGGCTCTACTGATACTTGAAACACATCAAAGGCTTAAGAAACTAAACATGCAAGACAGATGCTTTTGTTAATGTCTGCTGTATCTCATTTCACAATCTTTAGCAGAATATACAGCTTCATGATTTCACATGATCACTGTTTCCCTGCTTATTAATGGGAAAATTTGATACAGTAAAAAGCACTTGTTTCAGTATGAAATTCTGATTTTTTTTTAAAGAGTTGTAGCTTAAATATGCAACGTTGGAATAAAAAAAGCAATAAGTAGATAAAAAATTTGCTAGTATTATCCAAATCTTAAGGTTCTTATTGTATGGAGAGATCAATAGCATCTTGTTTGACAGTTCATGTATTGCAATCTATTGCATTTAGCACTATAAAAGAGAATAGTAACTTCCACATTTAGCATCTGTAATATATGCCTAATCATATAGCCAGATAAGCATTAGTCTTGGATTAGACATTAATGTTTATAAAAAGTTTAATTTTTGTTTGCTGGATGATACCAAATGCCAATCCAAAGTTTTCACTTAGATGATTTCTTAATGAGTTACCCTGACTTCAGCTTCTACAATTTGATCTCTGCTAGGCCTCCACGTATTTTACATTAGGCAGTCATCTTTTTTTTTTTTTTTTTAATTAGCACAGAAACCTCAGCACAGGAATGATCCTAGAAGTGAGCAGAGTTAACCACTATGATTGTTAGAGCACATCCTGCCTGACATAGGCCCATCTCTATACTTCAGTTCTGTGGTTTGAATGGGAGACTCTAGAGGGAAAGGGAGTTTGAGACTCCTCATTCCTGCATGAGGAAGGATGCCCCAGGTATGCTTCCCCTTGAACTCCTATATTATTGGCTTCTGATTGCTGATATCTTTTCTTGAAATAAATTGACAGTTATGGTCAGGATATTCTAATAAATCAACTAATTAATTTGAAATAAATGTTGGCTGATGAGCATTGCCCTCTACTGCAACAATTCTGAGATATGCACAGGTCCTGTTTACAATTATGAATTCAAGTGGTAAAGAGGCCTCTTACAGCAGAAAGAGCTGGGTACTGTCCTCACTTCTGCTTTATAACCACAAATTTATTACAGTACTTCACACATACTGCTTTCCATTTGTAGACCTCATTGAAAATACTCATCTGTAAATATTCCAGCTTTCATCCTCATTCAGGATATGATATACCACTGGGATTTCCTTATCTTGTTTAAATTGAAAATGGGCATGGACGAAGACTGTCAGTTTTGGTTTATTCCATTATAGTTAAAGTAGCAGCCTTTAATCATTACCAGCAATATTAGTGCCACAACAGTGTTTACATCTCAAATATGCTTCTAATTTTCCCAGTCAAAGGCAAATTGTTGGTGATATCTTAATGTTTTTTTAGGTAGCTAATGCCAAAATGCAAGGTTATGATCTTGATCTGAATATTTCCCAGATGTGTGGTAAGGTGAAAGGTGGAACAGCTAACAGAACTTGACTTCCTATCTGTGTTAGTCTAAGTTAAGTGAATTGTAAGTCAGGCATAATTAGAGAATGAGACCTCTAGAAACCTTCACCTTCACAACTGTTTGAGATGAAAGCTTAGCGCTTGGGTGAGTGTAACATAATCCACATGTTGGAAAAGAAATCAGAATCAGCTGTCACTGTCTTCTGCATATGTTTTACAGTGCCCCTTTAGCCACCTTCTTGTCAAAAGTCAGTGATCTTCTCTGAGCATAATGCTTCTAATTCATTTACAGTGGAATCAGGACCAGATTCTAAGTCTGATGCCAGTTTCAACACGGTGCCTTCCACTGAGGTTTCGGTTTGCATATGACAGATCTAGTTTGGAAAGGTATAGTTGATGGAGATGGATTCCAATGATCCTCAGTCACAGGAGTCACTTAACTCTTTCTCAAGACAGCCGTATAAGATATAACGTAGATAAGAAAAACAAGAAATAGAACAACATATGAAAAATTTTAATTTGGCCCCTGGGGTTTTAACCAGAAGACCCTCAAAGGCTTTTTCAACCTGGAGTATTGTCTGAACTGAAAAGGCATCTAGAAATTTCTACCATGTCCAAGAACACTGGAATTGTTAAGCTGGGAATCAGACACTGATATTCAAGTCATTTGAGGTAATTCGGAAAATTTGGTTTTTTAGTCATTGTAGTGTCACCAGATAAAACACTGACACAGATCTCAGATAGAAGAGTCCTCTTTCAAGTTTTGCTATTATTCTGCAAGGTCACTGCAGCAAATCAATCAGCCTTCTGAATCAACTGTTTTCTGGCTTCCCAAACTGATCTTACTGGCTCTGATTGTTAATGATCCTGCAATGAGGGTCACACGCTTTCCAGGTGTGGTAATATGTATGCTAATACGTAAAAAATAAATGGAATGGCATTCAGGGGCATGTCTGTTAACGCTTACAGAGGTAATGGCCTGTTTTTAATGTACATGATAAAAATCTTTTTATGAGGGTAGAGTGGGAAGACGTTTTAGAGTGGTCTCATAACAAATCCATCAGTGATTTGCCTTAGCCCCTTGTTACTGAGACATAAGCCAGATTTCTTGAAGAAGTGAAGTTTAAGTTGGCTTCTCCTAATAACTTTCACTTAAGCTGGAAATTTTCATTCACTTTTGCTAACAAATAATTCAGAGTTTTCATGTAAATGAAGAATGCAGCTCCAGTTAGAAACTAGGCAAGAAATCAGAGATGTTACACATTTTTAGTTCTGTGCTAAGAAAAATGGTAGATTTTAATCCACCACAGGCTACAGATTTGCAAGAATGTATTTTGTATAGTTTTCTAAGCTATATATGTTTTGTTAGCGGTAGCACAGAAATCAGGAATTGCTGAAGTATCAGCTGCAAATTATATTGCAGTATAATTTTTGATAGTACTGATTGCTGGTTTTATGTGTTACACCTTTAAGAAGAGATAAGAGTTCTCCAAAGCCTCTCTAAAATAGAGCATACTTCCCATTAAAATATTTCTATTTCTGAGCATTGGACTTAAAATGTTTTCGAGCAAACAATGGTGAAATAACTAAGAATAGTGACACCTGGTCACTTACCCATTTGTCTGACATGTCCTATTGAAATTCCATTTCCAAGAAAGTAAAATCTGGCATAAATTTACATCACCCTTTGGAAATTCACCATCTTCTTGACTGTGTGTAGCTTGCCTTTCTTTGGGAATGTGGCCACACTTCTCCCTTTTTTTCCATTGGCACTGGAATTGTTGTTTTTGACATCAGAGATTGATATTTAAAGTCGTCAGTTTCATTAGAAGGGATTTCTGAGGTCAGTGGGCACTGGATCTCATCAGGTGATATTTTAGCACTGGCACTGGAAGCTTTGAGATACTTAAGGCAACATGCTAGATCCCTTTGCACCAGAACTGTTCCATTTTGATACCAGAGAGCTGAAAAGGTGGTTTGCCAACAAGAATTTCATAATCTCTGTCCTATCAAAGATTTTACAGAGCATTTGCTGTTGCTCACTATGTAAGTGAAACATAAGAGACCTGGAAATTAAAAATCATCACAAATCGTTTTGAATTATGTTGCTTTATTGTTATAACAAAGAAAATATTTGGAATTTACTGATGCAAAAATTTCTTCCATCTTTCCCTCTAGATTTTTATCTTCTGCTCTCTCTGAAGGCTTTTTTATTTTCACAGGCAGCTGAGAATATAACTGGTGGGACTGAGTAGGATCAAACAGTTCAACTGTTCTGTAGTTGCGTAGAAGTGAATTACGATTGAGCAAATGCGTAACAATAGATTCAGCAGTGTTGTAACTGTTGTTTATTGTGTTAGTTTAAAACCAGCAAGGAGCTCCCAGAGCGTGGTCTTGGCACAAAATTTTTAAAACAGCAAAATATGTAAAGTAAATAAATAAAGTAAGAGATTAAAGGAAGCCACTGTGATCTTCAGTCACATGTTTCAACTTACTCTTTTTCTATCAAGCTCTTTTGTTAGTGTCTACAAGGAAAGGGAAGGAGATTACAGTGTGGGCTTGAGGAAAAAAGAGGCACTGGAAAGTAAAGAATAGAAAGAAAAAGGTAATCCAATAGCAGTGGGCAGAAAAACATGGCCATTAATCGCATTTTCATACGTGGTATCCTCATGCTTTGCCTTGTAGGATACTTGCAGGATTTGTGAAAGGAGACCCACAAATTAGTAACTCTTGTAGGAAATGCAATTTTCATGTACTGAATCACAGGTGCTGTAGGATTTATCAAAATTCAAACGTATTTTTTAAGTAGAAGTCCCGTCACATTTCAGTCAAACAGGACTAGTACAGTTGTCACTTATTTACAGGAATCCATGCCTCTTGTATGAACAGCACTGACTGCAGTGTTTGATGGTTTCTAATAAAGCAGAAAGGAAATATGGTTAATGTTGCATTTAATCAGATCATAAGCACAGAATAAGCAAATGAAGAACATGGGGATGAGGGACATAAATCTCACAGTTTAGAGGGAAGTATCCAAAGTATTTGTAATCTATAAAGACAATTCAATGCAAAACAATTATGGTCTTGAATTTTTTCTGTGTGTAATGTAAATGATCACACTCCTGCTATTGCCTAGGAATACCACATATCTGAACCATCTTCTGCTGCTGCCTGGGCCTTTTAATGTTTCTCGCACTTCTGGAACTCCAGTGCACTAATCAGAAATATCATACAGTAATTTTGACTAGTTCCTTTGTAGCCAAAAATCAGCAGCACACCATGCACACTGTAAGTACATTGAAGTGAAATAATGTAAAAAATACTGCTCTGTAGTGTAGCAAGTCCCACATATTCAGAAATAATGGATTGTCTTCCTGTGTGTGAAAACACAGTTTTATGGGCTTGGAAGCATTCTCAAGAGATCATGTGGTACATCCCCTTGTCCCACAACATATCTATCATCAACTCAGCTGGACACTTTTATCACCTGCTCTTAAAGCCTGCACACACTCCAAAGCATCTTTAATGAATAAAGAGAGTTTTTATCACCGTTATTAAAATCTTATTATTCTTAACACCCTCTCTTACTCTTCCATGTAGTTGAGCCTGTTATTTCTGTTGTTTCTTGCATGGAATATTCCCTCCTCTTCCCAGAAATTTTTAAGTATTTGAGAAGTTGCTATTACACTTTTTCCTCCCAATTCTCCTCTTCCTAAGATACACAGGATAACTTTATTTAACTTTCAATTACGAGTCTTGGTTTTCTATGCCTATCAGTATGCTGGTTGCCCTCCCTATAGACATACTTTGAAACGAGCCTGGAACTTAGATGAATGCTTCCAAGTGCTGTATTATATTTGCATTTTCAACTTATTTAGATAAATTAGGAAGCTATTCACTTTTCATGTTACTCCCTCAAGGCCACATTGTACACCAGTAGCCACTCAGAAACTTTCCTGCAAAATTGTTACCTGGTTCTTCTTCATCCTGTATTTGCATTTCCTCAACACTTCATTTCTGCAGAGAATCGTTGGCAACAATTGTCTAAATACAGTTTTCTCGCCTGTTTTTCATCCTACTTAAAATAAATTTATATTATGTATTTATGATTATGTAGTGTGGTTATGTCAAAAGCCTAACTAAGAGCCCTTTTCTTGAGATGACCTGTTACGCTGTTATAAGTCAGATTAGATTTAATGGAATTTACTCTTGACAGGTCTCTGCTGACTACTTGTCTGCTTTTTTTCATTTCTCTGTATGGGGGGATGTATATGTAAGAATTAAAGGGTAACTCCACTGCTTCAGACTAAAGGACAATCTAATTTACTGTCTCTGACAGCAGCAGTAGGACAAGCCCCAAGAGGAGAAGAACCACCATACAATGGTAACTGCCTGCTGTGCTTCCATAGTGTGCATCAGTATGCAGCTCAGAGAGTAATGATGGCATTGATTTACTTGTCTTAGGAACATATTTTCAGAATTAATTGCTCTGATTGTGTTTTAGTTCAGGTAAACTGACATCCTAACAATGAGTACTGTAATCTAATAAATGTGAAAAAATAACTTCCTTTGTTTTAAACATTAAATTGTTGTTTTCTGGGCAGTAATTTAATTTAAGATTCAGTACACAATAGCTTCCTTTCCATTTTCTCAAAGTTACCTGCAGTTTTATAGAATTTTTGCTACTGAAGCCATTTCTGCACCACCCTGTAAAACCCAGTGGTTTAGTTATTCCTCAAATATTAGTTAATTGTTATTTCAGATCAGGTATGTTGCTCTTTCCATTAGCTTTTCCAGTTCTGTTCTACCTTCTATGAGACAAGAGACAAGGGTAGCATTTACATTCATAATGCAATCATGGATGGATTTAAACTTTGTGGCTGTATTTTTCATTTCCGAAACATTCCCTACTCTTCTCCAGTAAATTTCCAATTTTTTAATAACTATTATAACATCAAGAACTAGCAGCTGGGCCATAAGCCATTCTGTAACACATTCCAGGTTTATAAACCTGTGTTAACCATGTTTATAACCACATTCATAACCTGTGTTATTTTTCCTGTGTGCATTACTTTATACAACATTCACCTACACTGAATTTTTTCTGGTATTTTAGTGCCTTGTCAGCTTGCGTTCTAAGAGTCTTTTCCAATTATTCCCAATTCCTTTGGATTTAGTACCCTGAATAATTTAGTATAATCAGCAGGGTTTTCCTGGCATTACTGTAAATCATTAATGAATACACTGAGAACAGAAAATACCAGGACTTCGTTGCTTTCTTTCCTGAGAAAAATTACTACTTTTTCCCCCTATTTTTAACACATAACTTGTTTATTTATTGTCTTCTCTACACCAGCTACACAAGTAGAAAAATAAGAAAAATTTATGGAACCTGAAATACAATTATTGAGTGGTCATGCACAAGCAGTTGTAGATGGTTTTACATTTAATGTCTGTGCACAGGCTGTACAAATAGCATGCTCACCATTGATCTGACATTCTAAGGTGTTTCTGCATTCACATGGAAAACCCCTTTATATGAAAGCTCTGTTCTTCAGCTGCTCATCTGCAAAGCTGTCTGCAAGCCTACAGTTGTTACATATTTCCCAAGATGGAATCCGGTATTCCTGTTTTACACTGCACATGGTAGTTCACAATTAGCCTTATTTGGCATGAACTATTTTGTACTGGGATCAACTTCCATAAAATTTTCAGTATCATTCACTGCAGGGACCATATAAGCAAGACCAAGCCAGTCTTATTTCCTTTGGTTTTTAACAGTTTGATGCCAGGCCTTGCAAAGCAGCGCCTACATGATCTTGCCACCAGACTACACAGAAAGCAAACTGTTGGGCTGCATCACACTCTTTACAGTGTGTCAGGCACAGAACAGAAAATACACAGGTGTGTCAGGCATACAGGTAAATCTCTGTTGGTAATATTCTGAGGAAAAGTGAGCCAAGCCCTGTCAGGGACACACTAGACCAACCCTAGAAGGTGCGAATATGATTGTCAGACAGTTTTCCTCAAATGGCCTGGGGACAGGTTCTCTTTGCAGTGTTAGACAGCAGAGGTATCTCTGAACCTGACACAGAAATCGTGGAGAAGATGGGACACTCTTTGCCTGCCCTCTACACATTTCCTGACATGAATTCTGCTGGTATGACAGCACAAATCACACTCACTGTCAGATGAGTGGTTGATTTGGGTTGGTTGTTGTACTGTTGAATGACAGAATGTTGAGCAAAAAAACTGGAAATAAAGTATCAAACCTTGTGGATTGTCTTCTAAGTGTCCTTAGCACAGTTTTGTGAACATTTAGCACAGTTTTGTGAACATTTGTGCTCACACTTACACAGTTCAAGGAAAAGGAACCCCAAAACATTTCAGCAGTCCAGGCTAGGGAATCCTAGTTTTTGTAAAAGAACAAGGCATGAGTTGCAAGAACGTGCAATTAGATCACATAATCCTGTGTGCAAAACATGCTTGTTAGCTGCTATCTGAGGATGTCAGCAGGGAAGATGGAAACAATATAGAAGGAGACTTGAAGATAATGAAAGCAGAAGGGTGTGAAGTGATTGTGCTCTTCGGATCAGCCTTTTAAGTTTCTGTGCAAGATTGACGATTTTGTAATCCTGCTTTTTTATGAGGTGTTGAATGAATGCTTAAGAAGACAGCACTTATCAGTCCTCATCAAAGTTTAAAAAAAACTGTTTGTACGAGCAGTCTGAAGATACCAAGTCTAACCAGGTTAGAAACAGTCAAGTATTAAAGATGAAAACACTGTGAAAGACATATGTCAGGTGCTTGCACTGTAGCAGGCCACAGTTTACATATGTTTGCTAGAGTTAAAACCTTGTTATATACTTTTACTGCATACCTTTGATGAAGGAAGTGTATAGTGTACAGTATTGGTAAGTATAAATCTAAGTATAAATCTAGCATTAAATATTGAGAAGTGAGTTACATAGCATTGTAACAAGAATAATACAGTTATTGAATGGTGACTTTTTGATTGGTTGTCATTTAGAATTACTTAAGTACACAAAATTATTTATGTCAGAGAAAGCAAAGCAATTAATGGGCAAAACAGTAAACTGGTGATCAGAGGTCATCAGGTTCTTTTCAGCTGCTAAACTGCTGGCCTTAATATTTCTCATATAGTAACAACATGCAATTAATTTCTCTTTCTTTACTCCAAGACTGTTGAACAACAATTTTTTTTAACAATTGTGTCTTTCAGTAAATATTTTGTCTGGAAAAGTTCAGACAGTAGGTTTTTGGTTTTTTTACAAAGTACCTACAAGGTTATGAGCTACTCAAAATCACCCATCAAATCATATACAACATTGTCCCAGACTATATAAATATAAGTATACAGGTCAGAGGCCTGGCTTTTATTTTATCATATCCAGAGTGGCTAAGGAAAAAAAATTCTGGAGAAGAAAAGCCAGAAGGGACAAAAAACAGATGTGAGGAATTTATTATCTAAAAATTTAAGGAATTTTTAGATACAGTGAAATACTGTTTGCGTTGATTTTCTTAATACTGATTATCCATACCATACAGCTGCCCTGATCTACACTTTTCAGATATTCTTTCTGTTCTCAGAGTCTTTATAAAGTTTTCTTGCAAAAGAGGTTATAATGATCAAGTAACATTAGGCATATTTGTGGCATTGCAGAAGAAAACTGCTGAAAGTGTTGATGAGTAACTACCACCAAATATAATTACATTAAAAAGAATGATCATTATAGCTGTCCAGGCATAATCTTTCATTATAAACATGTGGATCGCATATTTTAAAATACCATGGATTCCTTTTAGCCGTGTGAGGCAAAGACAGACATAAACCATTAGAACCAACAACTAATTGATGTTGTGGATTAGTGTGTTTGGCAGCTTTCTGATTTGCAGGGAAAACACTAAAACATCCTTTTTTTTTTCCCCAGAGAAACATAGAAGTAACAGAATACTGCTAAAAACTGTTCTTAGTCATGGTATTTTAAAGAGGAGCCTGTAGAATTTTGTGTTTTTTTCTATTTTACCTCATTATTAGGTCATTATGCACATAGAGATTCAGGAGAAGATCCTACCTGCCACAGGCAGTGCAGTGCACACTGCCAAGCTTTGTGATAGCTATGAAGGTAGTTACACTTCTGTCTCCTACCTTCAACAATAAGGTAAGTGTTTCAGATGAGGAAATAACAGATCATATTTTTCCAGTCCTGCTTTCTTGCACAAAGGGGATCCACCATAAGAACAAATCAGGTCCAAAATGAAACAAAACTGAAGAAAGAGAGCTGTTGTCCCACTTAGCTGTTGTTCTAGCAGCCTTAGCTAGAACAAAAGCCACAGTATGTGTCAGACAGTTTCAGCAGCAGACAAAAAACTTGTCATTTGTATAAGGATTGTTGGTAGACAAATTGCAGAGGACATCTGCAGCACACTGGGTTTCCTGTCCCACAACATCTATACAATGCCTCATAAGAGTTTTTCATCTGTTTGTACATGCTCTGACTGCTTTAGCACCCTGGCTCACTTCCATCTCCTCATACTATCAGTGCCTAAGTACTGTTTGGTGCCATTTAATTGTCATTTGCACCCCATTTGAAAATATAGCTATTGTCTCTGTTAGCTAATTTCCGGCCATTAGCTCTTTTGTGAATACATTCCACCCAGCTAGGAGCTCCTCCCTTCCCCAGGAGGGAAGGGACAGATTGCAGGTGATGGAGGGATGGCTCTGTCAGTCACCATGCACTTGGACTGTTTCTTCTGCAGCACAACTGTCATCCCTCCTTGGTCTGTTAGGATGGACATTAAACGGAATAGCCTTACCTCTATCCAGTTTCTTCCTCCTTAAGTTATTCACTTTGAATCTTATACAAGTGGTAAAATGCAGGAGGTGAATATAGTAATCATAAATTTGGAAGTTGACTTGGGGTTTCACCCACGTTGAAATAGGCAGATCCACACAGCCCTTAGAAAATGTACTGAGCTGTACTACTCACTTAAAAGCTTATAAGCTTTCCATTCTCCTGCATGTTACTGTGGAGACATGGAAATTTAAGATTTGGCAGAAATCCTGAGTGCCTGGTCCTGTCTACAAAATGGAAACATACATGGACTGCCAAATTTCGATTAAGATTTGGAATAGGATCCAGGTTTCCTTATAAACACATGAAGTAGTCATTCTGCTCAAGTCAGTACCCATCAGGCCTTAGTTAGAACATTGGTCCAGTCTTGGGCACCTCAGTTAAAAAAAATTAGCCAACTGGAAAGAGACCAAAAAGAGAGCACTAGAAGGTCTAGAAAATATATAGTACTAAAACTGACTTGAAAAATCTTGGATTGTTTAGTCCTTAGGGTTTTAGGTTGGTTTGTTTTCTATTGAGAGTTTTTTCCAAGCCAAATCATTCCAGTGATTTTGTTTATAGTGCTGCTCCACAAGCAGTTACATTTGAAGAGTTGGTGAACTTCTGCACAGAGGCTGGAAGAAGAAGCTGGGGGAAGGGAGGACTGAAACTCCTTAAGCCATCATTGTCAAGAGATCTAATCAGATAACTAAAACCCTGCATCTAATCATATGTACTATACTGTGATGGTGGAGTTTTGTTTTCCATTTTTTTCTCTTGGCATAGGAATCACTACTTTTCCTTGGTTAGTATGAGTCGTCACTTATAGCTTCTCTGTCCCAAAACCAGATCAGATCATGTATTCCTACACTGTCTGTGTCCAATTTAAAAGTTACCAAATCCTGAATTGTTGGGGTCAAGCAGGCTGAGATGCTCAGACATCAGCATTTTCCATCAACATTCATGCAGCTGTTTATATGCCTTCCCATCTTGGCTCAAACACGGAGCTCAAGAAATCTGAGCTGCGATGAACAGAACCAGGTACAGTTGGCTCTATGTGTAGCCATCCCATCTCAACAGTGTGAATTAAATCCATCTGAAGGAAGCAAACATGTTTAAGTTCCCTAGCACTTTGGCTAAATCTGATTACATGCTTGTGTGTTAGTGATGAAAGTGACAGACATGGTATCCTTGAGGGAACATCTGAACTCATCATAACTGACAGCATAGATTTGTCCTCAAAGTCACTTCCATCATTTCCTTTGCTTCAGTTTAACCCATCTAGCTTTAGAATAGAGGGAGTGGTGGTGTTTAGAATGTCCTTTGAAGTTGCCTGTCTTCACTGACCAGAGGGAAAAATGTATGCTAATTGTGATCCTGAAGTAATTGTTATATGTCAGGATGTATACTAGCTAAATTGATTCTGATAATTTTGTAGCTAAAACTAAACTCCTCCTTTGCTAACCAACAGCTGTCAGTATGGATCACTACATCCCAGCTGCCACTCTTCGATTTGCTTGGTCTACAGAGAGCCCCTGATTGAGGCATCTGTGCTGTGCTCTGAAATTAAAGCCATAAAAGCAGAAGATGAAAAGGAAGTTGTTACAGACTTGTGGATCTGAAAACAGGCTCTAATAATTAGTCTTTTATGTGATTTTTATGCACATCTTATGCTGACACTCTGCTGATATAGGAAGGCTCAGAGGTTTTGTTACCATAATCTTCCAGAAGTTTTGACACATTTCTCAGGCTTATCCAAATGTATTAGATGTGGACACTAGACAGAAAAGTTCATGAGACATTAATATTTTGGCTATAGTTTATCTAAATATGGCACATTACTTGATTGTGGTCTTTCAGTACATTAACTTCTGATTTAGAGTAGGAACGATGGCAGTCTCAAAAAATATGAAGTGTTAATAAAACCACAGAACTGGTTTAACTTCATATAAACTTTTATTTATATGGCAAAGCTTAGGTTATGGTTCAAGTTGGTTATTATTTGAGATTTCTGCTCATAACTGTGGCACTGTAGGTTGTGTCATTTTTATCTTAAGCTCCCTTTCAAAGTCAAGCACAAAGTCTGTAAGATTGTCTTTCAGTGGAACTACTTTGGTTAATTGAAAAAGCTTTCAAAGACAAGACATGCTTGCCATCTTCATTGTTTCCTACAGTTTTTCTAATCTCTTATTTCATCATCTTCCTTTTTATATTATCACTAAATGCAGGTTAATATAGAAATATGAGTATAATTTGTAATTTGGGGATGTTTTCAACTTGCTTTGCACAGGTGTAATTGGTGAGTGGAAAGAGAGTGGAAACAGGCAGTGGCCTCATACACCTTAGCACTTCACTCTTCCATGACTACATCCAAGAAATCTGTTTGCTTCAAGCCACTTTTTTTCAAGCCACCTACTAAGAACATCTTTTTGAACTACCAAATCTTCAACATCATGCCTGAACATCAGCTTGTTTTAACTCCAGCCAGTGGCAGTCAAAAGCACCCCTTCAGAGAAACTCCCTTTGTAGGGCACATAAGCCAAAGTTCTGAAAAGCCAGTTTAGTCTCACCAAGCCCTGACTTCTCCAGTTACCTACCAAGAGCTGCAGCTTCCTCCATGGGCCCAGCAGCTGCTTGTCAGCCTTTGGGAAACCAGAAGGTTTCACAAGCTCTCAGTCATCATCACATTCTATCCAGCTGAACTCACTCTTCATCTACAATATTTTTGCAAACACAAGAAAACTCGAAGGAAGGATTGTTTGTGGATTGCTATGAGATAATATCTGAAGAGTGTAGGAAGATGGGTGGTGGTTCTGTTCTTCTACATAGAGAGGACTGCAACTAGTGTTGGAGATGTTTTAAATGTGTTTATAAGCACTCCTTAAGAGAGTTACAAGAACAAATGATACAACTACAGAAAAATGACCACTGCCTCACGCTGCAAAGAAGTTGAACTTGGTCCCAGAATCAAGTGTTTCTTGTTGCAGACTGTGTCTGCATCACTGCACTTCTGCCTTGACAACAGATCTGATATTCTGTCAAACTTTCTTTCCTAATAATTGCTTGACATAATTAAATCTAGTTTCTAGAATATTGTTCTTTGTTGCTTTTTGGTTTGATTTGGTTTTAGGGGTTTTTTTTGCTTCATATTATCAGCATTTTTGTAAAACACAGGACAATTTTAATTAACTACCTAATCAAGGGAGTGCAGTTTTCACTTGTAGTTTTACAGATCCTCTGTGCAAAGCAAGAAGATGAACAATCAGGTTTCTGTTGCCTTGTAATATGCATAATGATCAGTTTTATAAACTATAAAAATACAGTTTATTTAAGGTAAATTCATTTGGGTTCTGTTGGGAATACGTATAAAGCCTTTGGGATCTGTAAAGAGAGCACATGCATAATAGCTACAGGGTACATGATAAGTTGATATTTGAAATCTTTCTAATTATACTGAATTGGAAATGGTTTGGGTATTGAAAGCTATGCTTTTACAGTGGATGTGGTCAGTGGGGACTAGTTGTAATTGCTGAGTTTTACAGTGTTATGCTGTAAAATAATAGTGTGCTATCTGGTTTAAAATCATAATAGAGGCCAGAGCATTTTGGTATTTTTAATTAATTTATTTTCATTTCCAAGTTCCTAAGAGCCATGAAACCAGAATAAATAACTTCTAAGACTTTTGCCCCAGTAACACTGGTTTTTTTGCACTGCTTATTATCAAGAATAATTACAAGTCAGATCATATAATGGAAATTGTTTACCTTGCATATCTTCTTGTAGCTAAGTCTTAAGGCATGGAAATACCTAAGCCCAAGCAGTGGTATAAAATCAGATACAAGAAGCATGCAAGGAAGCATGTTGAAATGCCTTTTTTGTTTCAGTCGTAGAGAAAAGAAAAAAGCTCCAATGAAAAGTTAACACTGATGGGAATAAAATAAGAAATTAAATAAAAAGGGAAGGGGAAAGGCAAAAACACTGTCGTTTTAAGCTTCATACTGTATGTCTAAATTTCCTGTTTTAATATATTCAAGAATAATCAAATTAATATTTTCACTCTTGCATCAAAGGCATGACACTTATTTTTATTCAAATTAAATTATTTCAAAGTTCTAGAAAATTCTTAGGCCTTCTTGCAGATTTTTGTCAGATGAGTAGATAGTCTCCTGCTGACCTTTGAAATTTGTCTACATCACTGAAACCAATGAAAGATTCCTATTGCCTTCAAAAGATTTCTATCAAATTAGAGATTCTTCTCATGGGAAAATCTGTAAATAGCAGTGAATAATTTGCAGTCTAGACATAATCTAGATTGTAGCTGTGCTTGTAACTAGCAGGTGATTCTTGGAGGACCACAGAGAGTAGCAAAATACCAAACTATCAAATTAACCCTATTACTGAAGGGTTAACAAATCAAGATTAAATGCATTCAAAAGAAAAACATCTATTAAAATATCCACTTCTCCCAAAAGAAATACTTTAGAGGACAGAACATGCAAAATTGTCAATGAAAATTATACATTTTTTCAACTTTCAAGATCACACTCATTGAGAATAAATCCAGGATCATTAGTGATAATATTATCAACCTGATAATAATTTGGAACAATTCTGCTATATTTGCTACAACTAAATAGCTTAACCAGCTGCAATCATGCTAGTTGTTGTGGATATAATGTAAATATACTAACATTTCTCTTCATGACCTCCTTACAGGTGCTCCACCAGTAGTATAATGGAGAGTGAAATTGCAAACAAACTTTACCAGAAAAACCAGACTATATTTTCCTTAATTATAGGAATGCTTGTGTTGCTTTTATTTAAGTATTTTACTGAAAAGTAGTGATGTCCATAATTCAAATGAAAGACACTTAAAATGGGTTAATTCTGTACAAGTTTCTTATTTAGGCACTGTTCTCCTTCAGCTCTTAGTGAAATAGTTAATTGAAATAGCCTAATATGGTGTTATTGTTACAAGGATAGTATGGCAAAATCTAAATCAGTTTAATCCCTTTAAATATAAAAATGTATAATGGCACGTGTTATGCCAGTATTTTTCTTGCTTCTTTATGTTTTGGTTTGTTTTGGTTTTTTGCCATGTTAGTGGTATTAGAAATGGACCCTGACACAGTTCAGAATACAGTTCTGTAGGAAGACTTGACTGCATTCTTCTCATCACTTTTTGGCATGGAAAATAAAATTTAAAAAAAAAGTGTTACTCATGGTGTTGTAGCAGTGTTTGCATCACATTCTTGCCCTCAAGAAAGCAACTTTGGCTTTTCTTTGATGTGAAAATGAGCAGCATTTTAAGAATAATAGAGATTAGAGCCCTGCAAATATGGACTCACTGATCTGCCTCTGTCCCTGGTATATGTAAGCTATCACAACCTAATCAAGGCAGACAGTTTTACCCCTCCTGTAATTTCTCTGTTGGTACACCCTTAGTGTAGCACACTGAGTTAGCCAGGCTATTGATCCAACTATTGCTATATAAATTACAGGAGAACAGAAGAAATGCTGGAGCCAGGCATCCTACTCCCAAATCAGTACGCTCTTGGGCAGAAAATAGAGATGAAAAAGTGTATCTCCCATTACAGGTCCTTTGAGCCATCCAGTGTCCCAGAAAGAGTCTGTTTTAAATGGCCGGGGCG
>VXBI01013197.1:0-13433 GCA_013397375.1 Toxostoma redivivum | reverse complement strand
TTTTAATAGAAAGCAATGTGATTTATACATCTAACAACTAAACTCAAATATATCCTCTCACATCTCCATGATTACACAAACCACCAGATTGTTCTGGTATTACATCTGGTTTGGTTTGGTTTGGTTTTGCAATGTTGTTCCAGTTCCTGGAAAGGTTATGAGCCATTCTGCAGGTTGCTTAGTGTTCAGATCATCCATATGCTTTATAGAAAGGAGGACACATACAGGGACTGAGTTTATTGTTGAGCAATGTAGGTAGGCCTCCTATTTCTACTGAAAACCATGAAGTAATGATAAACTCAGGTGAGACTCAAGAGGCCTGTAGTCATTTGACCTGCTTTTTTAAGGAAACATTTCATCAGAATGTGTTTAGTTCATACTAAACTATATAAACTGTCCTCCCTCATCTGCACTGTGGCTAGTCACTCCTGGTTCAACAACATATACTTCTGATTTTCTAAACTCTGTGCTGGTATCAAAGAATCACATTAAAGAAAAAAAGAAATTTTCCTTATATTCCTGTAAATGTAGATTTAATTTCTAGATTTATACTGGTCAGAAATATGGAATGATCAGTGTTTATTGAGAGAGAAAACTGTGTACTGATTTACTCAGTACACTCACTGATCATGGGTATGCTTCTGTACGTAGATGAAGGTTTTAGCATAAATCATCACCTTCAATTCACTCATCTCAGTTGAGCACTTCAGTAATTTGTGATGGTCCATCCCAAAACCCAGGACAGGCTTTCTTATCCCAGTTGTTAGCATTGCCTGGTGTGGTGAGAGTCTGTTTAGAGTCTATCCCAACACTATATATGTACAAAAGACATCGAACCAGCTTTCATGTACCATAGACGGAAATTGCTGCCATAAGATTCAGTAATTCATAGTGTATTAGAAATAGTGTTGACAGGAAGATACGCATGTGGGAAGCCTTTTCTTTAATTCCAGCTGAGATAATTTTTCAATATTCACATCATAAAATCACAGCATAATGATTTATCAAAACCTATTCCATAATACTTTAGCAATTTCAAGAATGCTTCTGTTACTATTTTTCCCATAATCCCAGGATTTGCAGTTAGCCTCATATTACTAGTATGGCAGCTTGCAGATGGATATGAATACCAGAACCAATAAAAATTGTGAAAACACCCCTGAGCACGTGCACAATAGACATTGGTGCAGGCTTATGCTGAAATTTGTTAAAATGAGCAAAGTGTAGCAATCAGACCCCTGCCAGTAAGACTTCTTAAGCACATCACAACATCATCTTTTTCTCTGTTGTCTAAGAATAGAAGTAAAAGTTGGATTTGAGTACAATTCTGCATCTAGGAAAACAAGCAGAGCTCCTTCTGTGTCAATCAAATACTTTTCCATTTGACTGATTTCAATTAAAATGAGAGAAAAAAAGACTCACTATTAAGTTTCTTTAACAAAATGAGCTTCTTTAAGCTTCTTTAACAAATGGGCAGATAGGAGAAGTTACTGTGGTTTAGAACTGTGATCGATGAGCACCTGCCTTTTTAATACCTTGACTCCAGAGGTGACATATTACAGAAAAGAACTGGTAAATTATCTGTATGATAGCTTTGTGAGTGTAGGCAGTGTCTGTAGTGGTCTTGTAAAGAGTTTTGCCTTGATAGTGTCTTGCCCACTGGTCATTGTTCAAGTAACTACCAGTCCTAAAATTAAAGAGCACTTTGGGAGTCGAATTGAGTTTGAATGTATGCAATTCCACCAAACAGGTCTTCCACGGTCAAAGAAGCAACTAAGGGAAATATAAATTGTACACACAAAATTCTCACTGTATCAAAGACCTTAACATTAACTAGTTTAAAAATTCTAATTTAAATTAATAGGTGTGAAAAATATATTTTAACTTGATTTCACTAACATAAAACTTGATTTATTATTCAGACTTATTTCTTATCTTATTAATGATCACACTAAAAATAGTGCATGTAGTTAGTATATCATACTCTGAGATTCTGACCTGTTCCTCCATGAGCTGTGAAATTACACCTTATCTTCTGAAATGCAGAAACAAAATGCTGATTCTTTATTTTAATTTAATGGTGTTTCAAACATCCCACTTTAAAAGCCTTCTAAATGCGATATAAATAGTTTGTTAAAATTGGATGGGTTTATATGCAGGAATTACTTGTTTATGAAAAGATCTATTCTTGACTTCAGTACAGAAAAGCGTATCTATGTAAAATTACATTTAATAGTATAGAAAAGAAAAGTAGTCTTCCCTACTTGCTCCCACAGGCTTGTATTTTTGATTCCTTCTAATAGCTTGATGACTTGTTCTCCTTTAAAAATAGAAATCCTTAATCCCTGGTCCCATACATAAAATTACTTCCAATCTTGTTTAGTCAATAAGATACAGAATCATATATGATACCTTTTTGGGGGCTGAGCCTGTTTTCAGGTCAGCCAAGTGAACAAGCCTCACATCAATTCCAATTGCAGCATAACAGTGATTTGCACCTATCCAAAAAGAGCCCTTTTTCATTACCAGTGTATTTTAAGTAAGAAAAAGTCCTATTCCATCAATATTTGTTTAATGCATGGTATCAAGAATCTCATTCAAGATATTTAAGAGTTATATTTGTTAGAATTGACATGTAATTAATGATTCCAAGATTGCTTCCTAATACTTTTGAGTTTATGACTGAGAATTGGATTTAACATTCTTGTCATTCCAACACAGAGAAGTTGATTTTCAGTTCTTAATGAATTGTATCATTTAAGTGCTATATCTATGCATTGACTAATTAATTATGTCTTTGTTAATTTCACTTATTGCAGTCTAACTGATGCAGCTTTATATGCTGTGGACACAGTGAAACTTCTATTTAAATGCACTGTAGAATCTAAAAGAGTGCCACATACAAAAGACTACAATCTTTTGAAACATTTCTTTAAAGTATTTGCCTTTAGTATGCTGAAATATTATGTTTATTCTGAATTTGTGTTTTTTTCTCTTCTTTTAACAGAAGGAGTTTAATAGCGACTGCAAATTGAAGGAAAGAATAGAAGAGAATGGATATAACACATACGCGTCCTTAAATTGGAAGCACAATGGAAGGCAAATGTTTGTGGCCCTGAATGGAAGGGGAACCACGAAGAGAGGACAGAAAACAAGAAGGAAAAACACTTCAGCTCACTTTCTTCCTATGGTAGTCATGTCATAGATGAACAAACCGTTTTTTTGACGCAGTTGAACGAAAGGCTGTTATGTCAAGAATATTTGGTAATTCTCTTAAAAGGTAGATGCGCAGAGCTAGCACAGACATCTGCATGTTTGACATGAGAGCAGGGGAAGCCTTTGAAAGTTTTGTACTTATTGCTGGCACATGAAATACCTTTATTTAGTTCATTGTCATATCTTATAATCAAAATGAAGCTGGATCAAAGGGGATGGAATTTATTGCCAGTGTGAACTTTTTTTTTTTTTTTAATCACTGCAACAGACCTTGATGGACATAAGACAATCTGTTGTGTGATCTTCATGGGGAATGCTATTTATGGAATACTAACTCATATCAAAGTCCTTAATTGCTCATTCAAGCCTAATGATTCAATGAACAGTTAGACACACAAGCATTTACTGGAAGCACTTGGGTCATATGCACAAATAATGACATTTCTGGAGAAGCCTTGTGGATGAATGGATAGGATAAGCAAAGTAGTGTATAACTGTTCTAACAAAATGAATAGTATGGTTTGCTTGTATGTCCTAAATTCATTTCTTTTTATTTCTCTCTTAAGTTATTTATTTAATAGGATGTTAAATATCTTTTTTATTTGAAATGTTTCCTCATTTGCTTCTTTCTTATTTTTCCTTTTTCTTAGTACTTCACACAGGGGTTGATAGATTAAAATGCCAGAACCTCAGAAGTACTCAGAGAATAGTTATTAGATAGGGCTTTAAAGGCAGAATTTAGAGTATATACTCCCATTTTTTCCTAAACTGTCTTGCACTTAAGCATAAGACCAAACAAGCAGTGCTTGGATTTATGGTATTGGGTGTCTTTATATTGGAGAAATTCTTGTACTTATCAGCACTCAAGAAAAACCTTCAAGAAATACTTTGTTCAAAGGGTCTTTCCACTATTTTGAAATTGAGAGAAGGGGCCACATCTGTACTTGGGTGTCAATGCATCTGTGTGTGTATTCATCTTACTTTGATTCCAGCTTGGATCTGGGATCTAGCACGCTGCTATTAGTGTGATATTCTGCAGCACACATGGGGCTGGAACCCTGATGTGGTCAGCCCTGTTAAAATCACTGAGACTGCAAGTGTTAAAATAAAACAGTAGTGTGTAAGTCCTAGGTGTAATGTTTGGCTGCTGAAAGGGAAGCAAAAAGGCAACACAGTCTTGCACACCTTATTCAGTTCATACTCTTATTCAACCCATTTGCCTTGGTACCAACTTGAAGAATCACAGGCATATAGTGGGAGTGATATCTAAGGACTGCAAGACAGGAGATCCAAAATCAAGCTCATGCATTTTTCAGAGATTATTACTCATGTGTATATTATATATGAGAGCCAACTGAAAAGCTGTGCTGGTTTCCAGCTTTAGCATGCCTTTCATAACCATCACAGTAGCTGAAGGCTCAAAATACATAATATCCAGCACATTTTAATGAAGTGTTACTCGTCCCATGGCTTAACTTGAGCAACTGCAGTATAATAAAGTTAAGCATAACATGAAGTCTGTTCAATTAAAGGTACATAAGGTTTGTTTTATATTTTGCTTTACTCAGTAATTTTAGAGAGCTCTGGATAGCTCACCAGTGTAACCATATTGAGATTCATTTTGTTAGAGCAGATAAATAGAAAACAGTACATCAAACAATTTGTACCACTGTCTTCACATTGTATTCCACTAAATAAATAAATAAGCCTTTGCAGTGTCTTTAGTAAGAAACAAAAGTAGTATAATATTATTTTGTTTTAAATACTTTAACTGATAACTATAAGATTATATTGATGCTGCAGTTTATCTTCAATATTTCTCGTTGTGAAAAAATTGGTTTTATTTTTATTGTTTGGAGACTGTATTTTGGTACAAGGAGAGCCTTGCTTATTGTGTCTTTTTGAGAATGTTTAACCTCTATAAAGGCTGGTGTTGTTGGAACCTTCTATAACTTATTTAAGTCAATGTTTAACCAGCACTTCAATCTTAATCTGTTATTTAAATATTAGCTGGTTTGTTTTGTTTTTTTTTTTAAAAAGCAAAAAAAAAGCTTACCCGTAAAATACAAAATGGTCAGATTATATTTCCTGTCCTTAAATAAAGTCAGCTGTTTTAAAACTAGGAATTCTTTGGGAGACAACATATTTTAGTTGATATCTGATATTGTATTTCATGGTACTTTATCTCCAGTTTTCTTCTTCACAAATTACATTTTTCTAGAAAGAGAAATAAGAATTTCAGATTTTAAATGTAATTGCTGCTCACAGCAAAACTTAACTACCATGATAAAAGCAAGTTTCTGTTGTTTAAATTTGTAATCAGTAATTAAAACTGACAAGACATAATGGACCACCCATACTGAGCCTTCAGTATGAGTTTGGATGAAAGCAGTATTGAATGACGACTTAAAGAACATTTAGGGTACAAATGAAATTCTCTTCTTACAGAATTACCTAGGTGACTTGGTCAGGGGAGGATTATGCATAAATATTATCGTAGTACTCAAAACACCATGCTGCTCAAACGACAAGATCAGGAAATATCACTTTCCTAAAGTGAGCCAGGAGCCATTTGTGACATGAAGAGTGGTTTCTGAAAATTAACCAAAATAAAAAAAACCCTTGAAGGAATCAATGATTCCTGTGTGTTTGGTATACTGTAACACCCACTATAGTGGGAGCAAACTGCAGATATTAGAGTATCCCAGATCCTCAACCATAAGCTCTGTTTTCTGTCACCCTGAGCATAACAGTCTCCTGAGTAAAAGGAAAACAGGGGAAGGAGTTTAGAAAATAAAAGGGATACCAAAATCACTGAGCAACAAGGTATAGTATGTTATATTTAAATAAAAATAATAAACTGTGGGGATTAGAGAATAAAAGTATTGTCTTTGTTTGTTTTATTAACCTGAAATTGTACTGCACAATAAAAATAAAAAAGAAAAAGATCTGTTGTATTACAGGCTGTGATTTCGTGCTGTGTATCTCCCAAACAAAAATCACTTGAGCATTTCTAAGTATTTTTAATATTTTGTATGTGTGAGGCCAGTATCTCCACCCTAATTACAAGCAAATGCTTCAGATTCTTCCTGTATTTGAATCCACTTAGTTTTATACAATGGAATAAAGCAATTAATTTAGAGGAAGCATGTTTGATGAAAGATTGAAGGGGTTTAGGAAATAATGTAGTAATATTTTTAAAGTAAACTTTAGATATGGAAAAATAGTTACATTTTGTGTAAGGCTTTGTTCAAGATATTTCAGGTTATGAAGTTCACCAAAGGTTGGCAAGCTTTAGAAGTAGGAGCACAACTTTGTAGTTCACGCTCCTCCTGAAACTGATTGTCTCTATTCAGACAAAAGGAGTGCTCTTAAAACTAATATATGAAAACAACTCTTCTTTTGAAGTATCAAGTATCATTATTTACTCTGTTAAGTTAGACTGTGAGACCAAATTCATCTTCCTAATTTCCTATTAAATTGGAGAAAGAAAAGAGTAACATGTAACAAACACTTTCTGTTCCACCTAGTCAATGTGTCAATACTGATGGTATTTTTCAGAAAAAGATCCTTGACTGAAACAATTTGAGTGCAACTTCAAGTAACAGAAGCAAAGAAAAATTGCTTCCCATGGCATTGTTAGCAAAAAATAGAATACGAAAAATTAATTGGCTTTCAACCTATAAATTATGATTCATAGTTACCCTTATCTCCCCAGCTTTCTGAATCTCATGTTTAACTATATGGAAGCTTCCGTGGAATAAGTTTAGGATTTTCTAATGAAGCACAGTGCATCTCATGTCTGATTTATGTATTTTCACTTGTTAATCCCAGAAAAAATAAAGTTACACGTCCTTTGTCTTCTGCAACAGTTTATAAAAATATGCTCCTGTGAAAGGCAAAATAAACAAACCTCAAGTGACTAAACCTCAAGTAACTAATAAGCCGGTAGTGACTTCTGAGTTACTGCAGTACAAATTAAACTAATTTCCTCTCCTCACCAGTGCCTTTAGTGATGCCACAGTATGCTATTTCGTTAATGCAGAATAGAATCATGGAATGTTAAGGGTTAGAATGGGCTGTAAAGATCATCTAGTCCCAACCACACCACCATGGGCAGGGACACTCCCACTAGACCAGGCTGCTCAAGGCTTTACCCAGCCTGGCCTTGAACACTGCCACTACTGGGGCAATCCACAGCCTCCCTGGGCAACTTGTTCCGCCACGCTCATAGTAAGAATTTCTTCTATACACCTAAATTTTACCTATCATAACATACCTAAATTTTACCATCTTTCAGTTTGTACCCATTACTCCTTCTCCTGTCTCTATAGTTCTGACAGAGTCCCTCTCCAGCTTCCCTGTAGTCCCCCCTTCAGATACTGGCAGGTTGCTATGAGGTCTGCACGCAGCCTTCCCTTCTCCAGCCTGAACAGCCCCAATTCTCTCAGCCTGTGTTTGTAGAGGAGGAGCTCCAGCCCTCTTATCAGCTTTGTGGCTTCTTCTGGACTTGGCTCCAACAGTTCCATGTCCTTCTTACGCTGGGAACCCTATAGCTGGACACAGTGCTCCAGGTGAGGTTTCAACAGACAGAGCAGAGGGGCAAAATCCACTCCCTCAACCTGCTGGCCACACTGCCTTGGATGCAGCCCAGGATTCCATTGGTTCTGTGGGCTGCTGAGTGCACTTTGCTGGGTGATTTAGTGGTGAAATGAAAAATCTTTATCTTTTGTCCACTGTTGACATGATGCCCAGATAATTTTTATGCTTTCCTGCATTAGAAATACTCTTGAAGTTTCACTGCCTACATTTTCAAAAACATGCATCACTCTTGTACTGCTATGTGCAGTGTATTTCTTACGCAGTTATGGTCATTTCCTATATTTTCTTTCTTCTTTTACATGTAACAGCAAGATTCATAAATAGTTCACTGAGGGAAAGTACAGTACTGATGTCTGCAATATATTGTCCTCAAAATCACAAACAGAAGACTCTCATTTCTGGTTCCATGTAGAACATGACACAGAGAGTCTGTGATCATGTAGTGTTAAGATAACCCTTGTCTCCCCTGAAACTGCACACTTACTAGAAAGTGTGGTAACTAGGCTTAGAAGTTAAGCATGCATTGAGCATAACTTGGTAACTTATACAACAACTATGCACAAGATATGTTGCAAATGAAAATATATTTGCCACCTTCCTTCCTTTTCCATTGTTTATCTAAGGAAAGAATATTATGTCATTAGTATGATTATTATTTTTGTTGCTGCTTGTTGTTATTACTATACTACTACTACTACTATCTTAATTGCTCTTATTAATTGGTAGCCAGTGCATGACCTATCCTGGTCTGTGACTGAAACTTGCTTCAGTGGTGAAATAGGATAGAGATATCAGCAATTTTGTCAAAAAAGGATCAGTCTCGTCCTTACGGTCAACTAAACCAACTTACTGAGTGCTACTGATTTAGCATGCAGTTTGTGGTCACTTAAATATAATTTAAACTATAAGATTCCAGCTTTGGAAGAAGAGATATGGCTGTGTTTATCATGTTAAATGAGTACTGTATCCTTTGCCTGACAGACACAGATAAGATTTAATCCATCTATTTATTTAACTGATTGCTTCTTAAATTGCTTATTAAATGAATGATACAGTGTGAGAGAAAAGCATTGCTGATAGCCAAAATTATTACATTTCTATGGTAATTGGGAAATGCAGTGGGAAGGTACAGTGTCAGAATTGTTAAAGGGCTTTTATAAAAAATCCTGTAGCCTATGTTCACACTGAAATCCACCATCAAAGTTGCAGGTGAATGCCGGGCCCTCAAGACTAAGTCATTTGTACAGAAGCTCTGGTTTGCCTTTTACTCCCTTGACTGGTCTAGTGTCTAACCATTCTCCACACCAAAGTCATAGCAAACATGAATCTCATTACATGTACAGATGTAGAATCTGATGCCAATTCTGTTGACAGTCAGAAAGTGACAACAAATGAGTTTAAGTCACCTGCAGCAATCTTTTGTTTCTTCCGCTCCACTCTGTAAGATTTAACATTTTCCTTGGACTTTCGTCAGAGGCCTGCCACAGTTTTCCCTCACTGCAGATGAAATGCAACACAGGATGAGGTTACTAACAGCACATCCTACCTATACCAACTAAGAATGAAAATTCATTTGTGAAGAAAATAAAATGAAAACTCTATAAGGTAGAACCTTGCAAACACAGCCATTGCTGAAAACTGCCTGTGACACACAGGACTGGATATAACAGCAGACTAGTCCTCAGCACTGATGTGACAGGCATTATGCTTGGTTTTAAAACTTACTTGTATTAGATTTTCCTCAAACTTGTAATCTATTTTGTTATAAAGAATGTCAGTAAGATTTGGACAGTCATATGAGTTTGTTTACTGAGGTGGTTTAATACTAGACACATGGTTGTGGCCCAAGATGTTTTGAGTTCCTTAGTGCTGGACTTTGGAAATGTACTTCAAGGAAATGCTATAAAATTTCTCCAAAGAAATACTGTAAAATTTCTCCATTCTCCTGCTTATCCCTCTGGTTACAATTCTGTGCTCATTACTGGAGAAAAAACATTTTAGAAGAGATTATTTTTTGTCTGTAAACTGATGAGATATGGATTTGAGAGATGATCTGCTCAGCAGGAAAAAAAAAGTGGGATGGTTGCACTAATAGAGTTGTGAAGAGAAGTTGTCCAAATCAGGACCACCACATTCCAACACCTTTGTCAGTGACATGGACAGTGGGATCGAGGCACCCTCAGCAAGTTTGAGCTCAGACTGAGCTGGGTGAGGCACTCAGCACAGGGGAGGGAAGGGATGGCACCCACAGGGACCTGGACAGGCTTGAGAGGTGGGACCATGCAAACCTCAGGGAGTTCAGCAAGGCCAAGTGCCAGGTCCTTCACATGGATCAGGGCAATTCCAAGCACAAGTACAGTCAGGGCAGAGAATGTATCAAGACTAACCCTGGACAAAAATACTTGGCCCTGTTTGCGGTCAAAAAGCTAACATGAGAGGACAACACCTGCTTGCAACCCAGAAAGCCAGCCACATCCTGGGCTTCATTAAGAAGCTTTACCAGCAGGTCAAGAGAGGTGATTCTCCCCATTTACACTGCTCTCATGAGACCCCACCTGGAGTACTCTGTCCAGATCTGGAGTCTACAACACAAGATATATGTGGTTGTGTTGGAACTAGTCCAGAGGATAGCCACTATACTGGTCACGAAGATGAAACACCTCTTCTGTGATGACAGGGTGAGAGAGCTGAGGTTGTTCAGCCTGGAGAAGAGGAGGCTCCAAGGGGACCTCATTGTTGCCTTCCAGTACCTGAAGGGGACTTGCAAGAAGGCTGGAGAGAAACTTTTCACCAGAGGGCATTGTGAAAAGTTGAACTAAGTTTAAGGATGATGGGTTTAGATAAGATATTAGAAAGAAATTTATAATCCTGAAGAATGAGATCTCAAAAACCACAATGCTTGCAATGACCATATGAGAGCATTTCCATATCACCATGCACATACAGCATCACCTGATTTTGTGGTAGAACCTCAAAACTACTGAGGAAACATTAGATTAAATTACTTCTTCAAATATGTTGAGATCAGTCATAACTGGTTGCACTGATTTTTTATACAAGTTAACCTGGCAGTTTTGGTAGGTTGGTAAGTAAAATATTCCTATCTTAACCACAGGTATTTAAGAATAAAATTATCAAACTCAATTAAGGGATATTCAAGTTAAATTATTTGGGAAAACCTTATTAGCACTAAGAGCTCTAAAGTAAACTGATTTGAATAATTGCACAACTTACTGAGTTTTAGGCAAGTAAGAGCTATCAGGAATAGTTTACATTACTGATTCTGCCACAGAGACAAGAATGGAGCAAATCTCTTCAAAGATCCTTATAACAATATTTTGTATGATCCAGCTAACCATCTACTGAATCTCTATAAAACACAAGACAATTAGCTGCAGGCATAACTTTCAATTGCTACCAACAAGTTCAAACTCGAGCCAGTAATATGTAGAGATGATCTTAAAATTATCCAGAGCTGTACAGTTGCCTAATTACTTCACACAAGTGTGTTGCAACAGAAAGAAACGTTAGTATTTGAAATCTTTCTAAGTAAAAGAAATCAAAGTGACTTAAAGCAGACAAAGAACAAGTTTTTTCCACAGAGCACACACTTCCAGGAAATGTCGGCAAGCTTTTTGGTGCTGTCTTACTCACCTTTGTAGAGAGATGCAATCTGGGTCTGACTCAAGCTTCCATTGCACACTGATTGCAGGAGGCAATACTGACGTGAGCAGTTACAACACAAAAAGGTCAGTAACCAGTTCCTTTCAACACTCAGTAACTTGCATGAAAAGCAAAAGATTTTCATAGATAATTACTATATTTTTCAGTGGTTCTTGTAAGAATAATGCCACAATGGATAAAATCCTTCATTAACTGATTCTTCAAAATGCATGTCCTCCTACTATGAGTTGACTTATGGATATTGTTCAAGAAAATTTACTTAATTCAGCTTTAACTAACAGCAGTATAAATTAACCTGCAAACAGAATCACAGAATCATAAAATTGTTTGGGTTGGAAGGGATCTTAAAGATCAGCTAGTTCCCATCCTCCCTGTTATGAGGAAAGAGAATGAACACGTCCCACTAGACCAGATTGCTCAATGCCCTATTCAACTTGGCCTCATCACTTCCAGAGATGGGACATCCACAACTTCTCTGGGTAACCTGTTCCAGTGCCTCACCACATTCACGATAAAGAATTTCTTCCACAAATTTTTCATATTTAATATAAATTTCTGATCTGGTGGCAGCTTAATAATTTGTAGTGTTTATTTCGTGTTTGTTTTCTTCTATTTATTTTAAACAAAATATGGTAGTTGATCAAATAGCAGACTGACCCTTCATTATATGGAGCCCTCTATTTATACTTGGGACAGCTCAGCCACTTACAGATTTTTCTTCTGACACTCTGTATCACCATTGTAATATACACAGTGAAAAAGGGAAAATATACAAAGTTCATTACTATTGTGTTACTGCTTGGGCACTGCAAGCATGGCTAAGATTCAGCATAACTAAAATACAGAGAAAATGAGGGCAAAATTATTCTTCCAGTTAATTGTAACACTACAGATCAGGATATATCATGAAATATATAGTATGCTGCACATTATAAATGTCATATTCTTAAGTCTATGTTTATGTATATAATATGTAAGAATATTTACATCCAACAATTATAAATAACATACATAAGCACAGAGGCTTGCACCATTGGTAGTTTCCTGCTAATTTCATTCTATTGTTTTCATTTCTTTAGCTCTGGAGGAGCACCCACGTTATTCCTTGCTGTTGCTTCTACAACTTAGGCAGGATGTTTGCTTAATCAGCAACCTTCAAAGATAATGGCCATCTCTAAACTATACAACTCCATCTGACAAAGTCTTGGACCTCAAAATCATTAAGGCAGGTGTTCTCACTTCTCTGTATACTTGGCAGCTATCAGTTTGCTGTTCATAAGGAAAGTACAGTTGTTAACTACAGCTACTCCTGTTATCAAAACTCCATTGTTTTGGATGCCGGAAAATAAAAGGTAATACACATTAAAGACCCAGTATGATTACCTATCTCTTTTTTGATATGGTGGAATATGACAGAGAACAATAAATAAATGAGTGTCACCATTAAGGTATTATTATCATACTTCTTAAACATATCTTAAGGAGGTTTGGCTTATCTTTTTACTGAAGAGACAGAATTCAAGGAGTGATTTATTTAAAAATAAAGATTATACAGGTTTCCATTTGGAGAATTTTTTTTTCTTCAGTCCAAAGAAAGGGACATGAACAAAACCCCTGCAGTATTACTGCACGTAGAAGCAACAATTATGGCTAAGTAAGTAAGTCATATAAGACCTGTCAGGGAAAGTCTTGGGGGAATGCTCTTCTTTATGAGTGAGTGGGCAAAGTTAGAAAGGCAATTGTTGAGTGCCAAGCCTTGTGACAGAAGAAACATTTGAATAGCTGTGCCCTTAATACTTGTAATGAAGGGACTCAGTGCAGCTGGTATCTGAGCCAAATAGCAATATGGCATAATCCTTGAAGTACATCACCATGATGGTATTTCAGAACACAACACTTTTTACTCAAATGGTGTCTCAGTTTAAGAGACA
>VXBI01013192.1:29665-65181 GCA_013397375.1 Toxostoma redivivum | reverse complement strand
GGCGGGACACGGCACGGCTCGCCACGGCAAAGGTGACACCGACTCGGGGGACACCCAGGGGCATCGCTGGGATGCGGGGGGGGGATCCCGGACATGCCTCCGGCTGAGCCGCGGTGCCGGCCCCGGAGCGCATCCCTGGGCGGCGGAGCCGGGGGTGCCGCAGCCGCGCTGGGAGCGCTCCGCGCTGGCAGCGGGGACCCTCCTGGGCAGCTCCCGGGACTCCTGTCCCTGCTGCTGCCCCGACAGCCGCATACAGGGCAGTGGCAGGGCCGTGTGTGCTTCCAAAGCCCTGCAGGGGACAGGGGAACAGGAGACTCAAAAGCTGTGGCTGTGGGATAAGGCTGGATATTTGTCACGAGTTTTGGGCTCCAGAACCGATGGCTTTTCTTATTTCACTTATCCATGCCATGTTTAGGCACCCGGTCAGCATCAATCTTACAGTCCACCGTCATTCTTCCCATGTTAGTTTCCTTCTTTTTGATCACTTTAAGTTCTGGATGATATGACTAAAATTTACATTAACTCAGAGTTCTTGTTAGCTGAGTAGCCTTGTGAAGATAACCTAAATGCCTCTGCTCCCAAGCCTGCTCTCCACAGAGAGCTATAATATTTTCTAACAGCTTTGTGTGTCCTGGGCTCTACTCCCCTGTCACCTAGTTCTTTGTTGTTTTGGGTTGTTTTGTTGTTTTTTTTTTTAATTCCTTACATTTATTTTTTCAGGTCTGTTCTCAAACATCTGGCTGTGGCGAGCTGTCGCTGGAGTCCTTACTGCTGCTGTCATTTTGATTTCATGTATTCAATTTGGTAAGTAAGGAATTTTAAAAGAAAATATAAGTAGCAATAGAAATTCCCAGAGTTTGGGGTTCTGTGCTGGTGAGGACCTGGCACGGGTTTCCCAGAGAAGCTGTGGCTGCCCCATCCCTGGCAGTGTCCAGGGCCAGGCTGGATGGGGCTCTGAGCAACCTGGGATAGTGGAAGGTGTCCCTGCCCATGGCAGCAGGGTGGAACAAAATGATCTTTGAAGTCACTTTCAACCCAGGCCACTCTGTGATTCTGTGTGAGTCTGTGATTTCTGTTTCAAATCGTGGGCCAGTGCTGCAGAAATGACTCCACATACTTCAGTGGGGTAAGGGAGGGCTCAGTTTAGTCTTAGTTTACTTTTGGTATCAAGTTTGCTACATCACCGTTGGTCTTAATCCAAGTTCAAGAAAACGAATAACAACAGGAAGATTATCCTACAAATCTGCAGTTCTTCAAAAATGACACTATAATAAACAAATTTACTAATTCAGCTGTGAGGAAGCAACATATGCAAAAACTGGATTTGTTGGAATTTTTAAACTGTAGAGGAGTCCTTGGGTGATACTTTACTATCACCTTCTCAGCTACTTCTACCAATGTGTCCCTGACCATCCTTTTAAGGATTTGTCAAGAGGCAGAAGGGTGCAGGATCCAGAATTTATCATTGGTTTACAATAATTATTTCAGCTGGGCAGAATTAACAGTGCTGTGGATAGACTGGGATTATTTTAGATGTTGCAGTCAGAAAACAAAACTTTTCCTATCTGGAAGAGATGGGTAGATTGTTTTTTGTCTTTTCCCAGTAAACCCTCCTCTGGCCAAAGACCTTCCTGTGTGCCCTCCCCTGGAGCTGTGTCCACCAGGCTGGCTGTACTTCCAGAGGAAGTGTTACTACCTCTCAGACAGTGAAGCTGACTGGAACTCCAGCCAGAGCAACTGCTCTTCCCACAACGCTTCCCTCCTGGTCATTGAAAATCCTCAGGAGCTGGTAAGGGAACCAAAGGGGATCCTGTTTTCCCCCAGTTCACTTCCAGGGAACTGCTTCTCCAGCCTCCTCAGCTGAACAGTTAGGAAGCTGATGTAAGACCACAATGAGTCACAGCCTGCAGAAAACTTCATGCCTCTTCTCCCTGAAAACAGGAAACATCAGTTTGAGCAGTTGATGCTTTAGAAAATAAATGAGCGCTTGTCTGAATTAAATGGGGTGCTGCTCACAGCTATAAATACTCATATTGAAGGCTTCTATCAGGGTAAACACTGTTGCATCTCATTTATCTTCAATTAAACAACTGTTTTCTCATATTGAGATAGATTAATGACAAACAGGTTGGTTAATAGGTTAATTGTGACCTTCGGAGTTAGGAGATAGTTACCCAAAGTGCAGCTTGGAGCATTTTTTTTTCTATATTATACCACAATATTAGGAAAGATTCCACCCTGCACAAAGGAGAATATATTCTTCTGTATATGCTCCAGACCTTGATAGCAGACCTTGATATTTTAAAATAGCCTCTCTCTAGGTCAGTCAACCCTATCCCAGTCACCAGTCTCTGTATATTTAGGTTTTAATATTGTTTCTTTTGCAGGAAAGGCTAGATTGTTGTTTGCTTTTGCCCTAGATCAAAGACTTTGTATTTTGATAGCTGGACTGAAAATGTAGCTTTTCTCATGTGAGTTTATTCCTACAGAGCTTTATGATGAAGATAACAAAGCAAGACCCATGGATTGGACTCTATAAAAGAAATGAAGAGTTCTTTTGGGTAAATGGAAAAGCATTAGACAATGAACTGTAAGTTGATGTGGAGGGGTTTTGCTGATGATATTTGATTATAGGGGAGTAAGAAAAAGAAATAGTGACTTACAGGAAATAACTGTTATTATATTGAAGGGATGATTATGGAGAGGGTATGGAATGAAAGGAAGGTTTCACATGGCATTGTTAAAACTGTGGCAGATGAAAGTTAGGGGATAAATTTGTAATATTGAGAAGCAACATGAGGCAGGCTCATGGTAACAGATATTAGAGAAAGTGAAAGTTAAACCAAGAGACATCAACATACCAAAGCAACGGGGGGAGGAAGGGAAGATTACAGTGACACAAATTCCTCATTATAGAATATATTCTGCAAAAATATAAACCTGCATGTAAGCTGTGTGAGGTTTATAGCAAAGAGATTTGGGAGACTGCTAAGACATGTTTGCATTTTCATAGAATGTTTCTCTGAAAGAGGCTGCTGGAGGGAAAGGAAGATGGGAATTCCTGTTGCATGAGCTGCTGTGTGGCCAGGGCCCTGTGCTCTGTTCCTCTCCCTGGCAGCCATCCCATCTCCTCAGAGGCTGCTGCAGCTCATCCTGGAGTAGCTGCTGGCAGGAGTTGGCAGAAATACCATGGATAAGCATAAGCACTGAGATTTTATAAGCCTGAAATTACTTTAAAAGGTGGAAAATTTAAATATCTGTGGCATTACTGGTGATGTGTGACTATATTCACCTCATCCCCAGGCCCTGAAGGCTTGATCTGACAAAGGCATTTAATGTGAGATGTGAGGAACACGTGGGCACCACAAATTGAAAACTGCAGTCCTTCCCACTCTTTTATCCCGTCTGCAATACAAACATCCACTGATGCTTTCATTTTCAGTGAGGTTCTTCCCATTCTTAGACTTCTGCCTCACTGCTTGCCTCAAACTGCCCCTCCTGAAGGGGAGGGCAAACACCTTGATGTCTAAGTTCAGGTGTTACTGCACTGGTGGGGATTTGTCCCTTGGCTTTTCCAGAGACCATTCCAGTTAGCTTGACCTATCCACAGAACTTTACAGCTCTTTGTTTGAAAACAGAGCTGCTGAAGGAGTCCCTTACCTCTGATGTAGAGACACCTACGGTGTGGAAACTGAGGTTTGCTTCTTGGTTTCCCCCCACCCCCTTAACCATGGTGCCTTTTGGGTTCTGAGGAAGGGAGAAATGAGAGGTACATTTGCTTCACAGCTTCTGCTGAAACCTTTTAGCTGTTTAGGAGGATGTGGAAGTGCAAGGTGGTGATGCCCATCTTAATGGCACGGCATCCCTGAGAAGGGTGAACCTGAGTTTCAGTCTCTGCTCTAAGGGTGTATTTCACATAAGTGACCACCAAACAAGATGCAGGAGTATTAAAAGTCCTGGATTTTGTATTCTGGGCACAAGATACCATTAAGAAAAGAATCAATCTCCACAGCGTTCTCTTCAAGGCACAAAACAGCATCCTCCTGTGGTGCCTTGCCTGAGTTAAATCAGGCTTTCTTCAAAGAGAAAGTGAGATGCCCAGAGCTGCCTTTGCTTTATTGCAATATTTGATTGTGGGTGTCCAAGTAATCGTGTCTTCCCTTCTCCCTGACAGGTTTGAAGTAAAAGGCTCCGGAAGCTGTGCCTATTTGGAGTCCAAAGGAGTCTCAGTCTCAGGGTGTTATTTAACCAGGAAATGGGTCTGTAGCTTGAATATCAACTCAGCACAATAACAGTGGACAAAGCCACCAGCCCTGACACTCAGAGCTCTGACACAATGCCTACACAGGCTATGTCTATACTTTGGGACCTGGGAATGTGTCCCAGCTCCTACCTGCAGGTGAATAACTTCTCTGGTAGCCAGACTTCTCCACCCATGGAGGAAGGCTTTAAAGATACCATTTAAAAGGCTCTCTTCACCATCTTGCTAAGTCATTTCCTTGCCCCATTTTTCCAGCTACTGCCCAGCTGTAGTTTGTTTTTGTTGTGCCATCAGTATTTCTTCCGTTTACTCTTCTCTTGTAGGAGCAGCTGCTCTTTCTTTCCTTTTTGGGTGTGCAGTTGGAGGTTTTTGTTCTGCTTTTCCTTTTGCCAGGCTCTGTGTGCAGGGATGAGTGGTGAAGTGGGTTTGTCTGGAGGACTGCCAGTGCCTTGTGGATAAGGGCAATGCAGAAGTGAACATTGTTGTTTCAGACAGGATCACAGCAAGTTCCTCTCTTTCCATTTGATGGGATGCACCTTGCATTGTATTGAATGTTTTGTTAATGTTATGTTACTTTAATTTTGTTAAATCCTGGTGGTAACACTGTCAAGGTAACTTGTGTAGCTGCACTGCACCTGAAATTATTCTCACAACACTTTCTTTAGCCAAAAGAAGGTCACACTAGATAAGAATATTTATTTACCTGAGCATCTGCACTGATGGGGGGGAGAAGAGTTGGAAGAGTGACAGTGAAGCCACAGGAATTAATGTGTAAAGATGGAAATAGTCCTTGGTGCAAGGAGGCAAAATCAGGAGAAGGGAATGAGAGAATTAACATCAAGGGGTATTTCTCTGTGTTTTCCTCATGCCCTGTGCCTGTCATGGTGTGAGGCTTCTGAGCCAGGGGGACATTTCCAGATGGACAGGCAGTGTTTCCTTGTGTGGGTGGCATTTTCAGCAGCAGCCTGCAGTGCTCTTGGATTGCTGGGAGCCTGAACAGAATTAGGGCACAATCCCCCTGATTGTCTGAGTCCCACTCATGTCTAGCAGGTCATCCAAAGATTAAAAGTGTCATTTGACCCAGAGGAAGCAAATTTTCCTGGAAGGAATATAAATATCAAGTTTCTAGAGAAGGAAGAATGGGAAGTTCACCTTCATTATTTTCTGTGACAGAACTTGACTGTAGCAGGACCATGCACATGGATACTGTCAGCACTTGTGATTTCAGATGTTTATTTAAATATAATCACTAATTTTTCTGGATTACACTTTTCTTAATTGCTTGTATTCTTTATAGGCACAGTAAAAGGACTCTACAGTATGAAAAGCCCAATCATGTATTAATTTATATGTTGGGGGGAGGGTGTTATTCTGCAATGTTTTAAAATTAACCTGATTTTGAAGGATGTGGTATGTGCAATAGTCCTGAAAATATACTTAATAAATATCTTTACAGACCCCCTGAAGTACAGTGGTTTGTATCTTAATATTGGGAGATTAAAAGTATTTTTTATCTCAGGCACCATTTCAGTGAAAAAAAAAAAACCTGAAGCAAAGCAAAATATTTAGGTTTTGAACATGAAAAAAATCTTTAATCATAATGTTGGGGCTGACATGGAACAGGACATTTCATCCAAAAAGACATCTTTTCCCTTTCTAACACCTCATAATGTGTCAGACTTTTAACAAAAGCTTACAGTGAAAGCTCTTCTGGAATCTGACTCCTCAGGGATGCAATGAACATCTTCAGTGATGTTAAGAAAAGAAGGGTCAAGCTGAAAACTGCCAACTTGCTTTACTCAGAGTGGAGTTTGATGAAGTACTTCAATGGTAATTTCTTTTTCTTTTTAAATAAATGAATGCTTAAATTGCAGGTAAGAGCTTTAGTAAGGCCCTGCAAAATCTTGTTTAATTACGTGAATAGCAGCAAGAAGGCCCAAATAATAGATGTTTCATGAATATTGTTAAAACCTAAACACTACAACTAATTTGAGAGAAGCCAGCATGCAGGAGTTTGTTTTTGTTGTTAAATTCAGCATGAATCAAGAAAGATCTGCCATAAAACCAGCAACTGTCAACTCCACTGCATGGAGAAAGGTGTGCTGTGAGTACCCTGAAGTGAAAATTTCTCAGCAGTGAGAAATTAATCTCTCTACAAAGCATGTTTAATATAGGTATAGATCATTATCTTACTCATTTCAGACTCTCTCTTTTTCTTTGCTTTTCTGTCTAGAATGAAGAAACCAATCCTCTTCCCCCCTTATGCTGTGCTGAGTTTGGGGGATTTTTGTTGTTTCCTCTTACATAACAGCAGTTTCTCATGAGTCTTGAGTTGCTGATGCTGCATTCTGCAGGGTAAATCTGTGCTGGGGTTTTTTTGTTGTTGTTGTTTGAAGGGAAGTCCCTAAGGGTACAGTTCACTTTTTAATCTGCAGCCCTAAAGTGCTGGACATTAACCCTCCCCAGGCATGAAAAAAACATCTCTGTGAAACTGCAGCTGCCTTTATTTGTGTGCATCACAGCAAAGATGAGGTAAAGGCTCACCATCTCCAAAGCCACATTAGACTTGTTTCTCTTTCTCATTGCTCTAAGGACTTAAATTCCAGTTAGTGCCATTTTTGTTAGAGCAGCACCTTCAATTCATGACATTTCTTCATTCTTGTCAAATATGTGAATCTAATAAAGGCACCAGCATTTTTGTGTTCTAGACCCAGAAATTGCATTTATTCATGACTCTTCAATGCCTAAGTAATGCATTTACTGAGTGCACTCCCAGGCATTAATTTCACCAGTCTTTGGCTTTGGTATCCCATCACACTATAACTGTGGTTGGAATTTACAATGCAAAGGGACAAAATATAGGTGGAGAGAAAGGTTATCACCTTTGTTTCCTTGCACTGCAATGTTGTCCTACAGTCCAAGCCCCTTCCCTAGTTAATCCCTTGAGATTCCAAGGCTCAGCACCAGAAGAAGATGGGAACAATCAGCACATCAACCACAAGTGTTACAGGTCACTCCATGCCTGGTGTGCTGTCTACACCAGTAGCTGTGCAGCAGCTTTGAATAAGACACTGTCCAATAAATGCATTTTTTTCCCAACCCTCAAGTGGCTTCTGAGAGTCACAATTATACCCCACAGAAAAAAAACCAAAACCAAAAACCAAAACCACAGACTTCAAAAAACACTAAAATCCTGAAACCCAGATAAGAAGTCCTCATCTCAGCAGCTGCCTGTGGGCAGAGGTGACAGCAGTGGGGCCAGCACACCCTTCATCCCCCACAGGGGCCATAATTCCTGCACATCACACAGCTCACATGCACAGTGCTCCTCTTCACAAGCATCTCTTCTCCTCTGACCTTCCTGAGGCAGCTGCTGCCAAAATCTACCTGTATGAAAGCTCAGCACCCCAAAACCTCGTGTGCCTCGTGTGTCCTGTTGCAGGACCTGTCTTCTGGCTTCTTAGGGAGCACAGCACACCAAAGTGCAAATTTCCCTGCAAGTCTGATGAAAATTATTTACATCACAAGTTGGTTTGTCTGTAAAATGAGTCTCCTGGCAAAAAGCTGTGCCTGTTGTGTGGAAACGTGGCTCAGAGCACCAGCAAAGTTGCATTCTTCTTACAGATCCACTCCTTTAATGTCTGGCAGTTGTCTGCCTGGATCACGTTTTTCCTTCTGTAAACAGCACAGTTCTTGTCAGCCTCAATGCCTTTTAGAGCTGTCCTGCTGAGAGACCAAAAGGAATGCAATGGGTTGCTGGGTTTAAACTCAGCACTGGTTAAAAATGCTCTGAGTGAGAGGGGTGGGTGATGCCCACTCCATCACCCCTTGAAGCACAGCAGCTGGGCAGAGGTGGGCTGGGCACCCCCAGCAGGGACTGCTGCCTTCTGGGGGATGGATGCTTGGGATTATTGGTGTTACAACGATAAGGATCCTCCCCATGCAGCCATAATGCTGAGGAAAGCTGCACAGATCCCAGCCAGAGCTATGTGGCAGGCCTCACCTTCAGGCAGCACATGGTCTGTGAGAGTTTGTTGGCAGGGATTTCAGCAGAAGTGTGTAATAATACCTCTGAATTAATAAATATATCAGCTGTGGCTGTGGTTGGTCCTGGAGGCAGAAATCAGTTTCCAAAAGTGCCCAGCAGGAACCTGTTGACCTGGAACTGGCCAGGAAATAGACTCTGAATAGGTGCCTAAGGCTGCAGGGTTAGATCTGTGCTTTGGGTAATTAGCTCAGATTCAGAATCGTATTTCCAAGCAGGGATGCCACACTTTGCTTTTCCCAAAGACATCCTCCCCCACAAATCATCACCTCTTTTCTTTTACTCCGTCATCTTCCACTGAACTCCACGTGTTTTCCATGTCTTCAGCATCCAAGTCAATCCAGATATATTTGGTATCTTTGTTTTTTTTGTCTATAAATTCCTGTGGAATGATTAGAAGGATGTTACCTGACAGAAGAGCTTTCCTGCTGTGCCCAGGTCATGGTCCTGCCTCATGCACAGCTTTTATTTCCTCTAGAAGAGCAAGGACAGGGATGCAGCCATGGCAGAGCAGCCCCTTACATCAGCCCATACACATGACCAGCCTCCTCTCTTCCCAGAGCCAAGAGGTGGAAACAAGTGGAAAGTCCCCAGCATTTCTTCTTCCCAGTCAAAACTACTCTGGCTTCCACACTTGGCACCTCTTGTGCTTCTCCTCTTCAGCTCTGCTCTGCTGACATTCCCAAACCCAGCTCCTGTGCAGGGACTCAGATCCTTTCCCTGATGGGGCTCATGCTTGTCTACCAGGTACTCTTGACATCCAGGCCATTTTCTCTTGGAGAAATGTTTAGCTGGGGCCTGTAACATGCTTTTAGGGCTGCTGCAAGACTCACCATCTCAATTTCATCCTCAATGACGAGCAGCTGGGATTTCCTGGCCAGGCAGTTTTTCTGGCTGTCCTCCCAGCTCCTGGCCTCCTCAGAGAAGAAGTAACATCTGCCCCTGTGCAGCTGCCACCCAGGGGGACACAGCTCACACGTTGTCCCTGTGGGTGGACAGTGGAAACCTTTAGCTCCTACAATGGATGGAATTCCTCCCCGTTTATGAACCATTGTCTGGA
Source organism: Toxostoma redivivum (assembly GCA_013397375.1). NCBI lineage: Eukaryota > Metazoa > Chordata > Aves > Passeriformes > Mimidae > Toxostoma > Toxostoma redivivum. The sequence continues at coordinate 55,815 of VXBI01013192.1, read as the reverse complement.
AAGTGTTCTCCAGGACAAGAGGAGGATATATAGCATTTTTGACAGCAGCTCGTGGCAGAAAGGAATGTAATGAAAATACTGGAAACTTTATACCAAAAGAGGAGCAAGACTAGCACAATTAAAATGTTAGATTTTGTTATCACTGCTCTGCAGGAACACCATGCTTCCTGGGTAGCATCAGTGAGTTCCCATAAACTGCAGGGTGTCAGAGAAATGGGAACAGAGACAATAGAACTATGCACACCACACTTCCTCTATGCTGGAAAGGACTAACGTGCCTCACCCTGTCCATCTTCGCACAGCTCCTCCATGAGCCATTTCAGGAGCGCTGCTGGGATGGTCCTCTCTGAAGAAATGTCACTGCTGCTGCTATTCAGACCATACTGGGGCAAACTTTCCGATTTTCCTGCTCTGCCCTTCAAAACTTGAGCAGCCCAAAGCCAAAAGAAATAATAAAATAAGAGAGAGAGGTCATGGTTAACAACAAGGATAAGGAAATGCAGTCTTTGTACCCAGAGCTGTACTGTGAGTGTGAGGATGTCTCTGTTTACATTGCCTGGTATAGACACAGCCATGAGCAAACTCAGTGAGTAAAGCTCAGTGAGCAAAGCCCTTCTGAAAAGATGATCCTGGAATGGCCTGGCTTGGAAAGACTTTAAAGATCATTTCATTCCATCCCCTGCCATGGGCAGGGACACCTTCCACTCTCCCAGGTTGCTCAGAGCCCCATCCAGCCTGGCCTTGGACACTGCCAGGGATGGGGCAGCCACAGCTTCTCTGGGCAGCCTGTGTCAGGGCCTCACCACCCTCACAGGGAACAATTTCCTCCTCATATCCCATCTAACCCTGCTCTCTGTCAGTGTGAAGCCATTCCCCCTTGTCCTGTCACTCCAGGCCCTTGTAGAGTCTCTCATTTCCTGTATTTGTGTACAAGTTGACACCTTTTAGTGTGACACTAAGGGAATTTTTCTCTCAGCTCTTTCAGAGGTTTAACAATGTCTGCAATGAAGGGATGAAGCAGGAGGTAGGATCTACTCACCCTGCTTGGCTTGTATGGCCACAATTCCCAGCAGGACGAGCACGAGGACTGCCAGGACCAGCGCCACGTAGAACCAGGCTGAGCGCCTGTGCCAGCAGCCTGCAGAGAGGCAGGAGCAAGAGCAGCTTAAGGTCCTGGCACTCTTACAAGTAACACTGGGGAAACAACAGAGAAATCATCTGCCCAAAATCAGTCTGCTGTCGGGAGGATGCAGTGGCATTTTACTTATTAAAAATCTGTATCCATTTTGCATACACGGAAGTGAAATCATGACTGTCATCCATTAATCAATGATTGTCAACCATTAAGAATTTGCCTTTTCTCCTTTGACTTATTTTTCTCAAGCACTGCCTCCTCCCACCTACCCAGACACACCCTGCAGGACCTTGCAGAGCAATTCAGGGAAAATATCAGGGATGGCTGTGGTGTCTGTCAGGGATGGTGTGGGGTCAGGGATGGGCTGTGGGGTCAGGGATGGCTGTGGTGTCAGGGATGGCTGTGGGGTCAGGGATGGCTGTGGTGTCTGTCAGGGATGGCTGTGGTGCCAGGGATGTGGGCTGTGTTCCTCCTCTCTGCTCTCAAGCATTACTGTTCCTGTCCCACAGCTCAAAGGTAACTTCTCTAAATGCACAGGACAGAAAGGCCTGTACAGACACCCCCTGGCACAGGGAAGTGCACAGAGCAAGCATCTCTCCAGCTGTTTGGCATTCACCCTGTGTCACAAGGAAACACTCAGGAAGCTGCAGGACCCGAGGAACTTTGGGGTCAAGGTGCCAGTGCACGAGACACAGCCTTGCCCTGCCATAGCCTCTGTTTCCCTGACCTTGCCTGCATGAGATGAGCAACTGCTCCATCCTCTGGCTGCCTGATATATCTGGTATAATGTTCCCTATCCCTGGCAGGCTGGTCCTTCAGTACAGGGAGGGTGAGAGTCACCAGGGCACTAATGGCACATAGAGACCTGGGCATTACCCTGCTTCCAAACCCAAATCCCTGGGACTCTTCCACCACGAGGGTTCTGAAAAAACACGGGAATTTACTTTGCTTTACTACATTTTCCTTGTAGGGCACAAAGGCATTTTTAGAAACTCTTTTAAAAACATCTCTCAATATTATTTTTAAAAGGAAAAATGTAAAATCTGAGAACCCAGGAAAAAAAGCAGCAGATGAAATGATAGATCAGCCCTTCATTGAGAGAGTGTACATAAAGGCTCTTGATAACAGGTGTCACTGTTGGGCAATAGGAAAAACTAGATCTATAATTAGTAACCAAACAAAACTGCACAGTACCAGGAGCGGAAGTCTCTGCTCTGCTGTTCCCCTGGGGCTGGGGCTTCACATGCAGCTCAGCATACGTGATCGTGTTTCCTGTAAGGAAAGGTCAGCACTGACATTTGTGGCTGTGCAAATCACCAAATGGAGGAACAATAAAGGCTGAGCCTGTATCAAAGGGGGTGTGTGTTTCCAGGGCTGCTTGTTCAGCGTTTTCCTCTTCCTAGGCAACGACAGGCAAGATGATGATTTACCACTTCCTCCTCCGTAAGCTTTGAACTGCTGGGTGCTGCGTGGCTGGAGCAGGAGCCAGAAAAACAGGCTGGGAAGGGTGGGAACGACCTGGATGCCATCCATGGCAAGCATCCCATCTGTTGCTAAGCCATCTCAGAAGGTACCACAGGGGCTGGAGGGACACCAGAGCCATCACTGCTTTGTGGGGCAGAGAGATGCCAAAAGGAAAACCAGCACTCAGAGAAATGCTGCTGCAGCAAGGTAATTCCTGGGGCATGCCTGACTTGTGAGTGTTTATCCCAGGATATTTCAGGTGGTGCCTGTAGTAGCAGAGGAATGGACATCCCTTTCCAGAAGCACGTTACCAATACAAAACCAAAAATGGCATTAAAATCTCATGGTGTGGGTTCAAGGTGTGTGGATTCCTTCTGAACATGTTTTCAATATCATTTACCTGGGTATTTTGCAAAGGTACTGGTCAGTGTTATGGAAGGCATCTGGACCTTTGGGACACTGCTTTTGGTTCCATAAAGGGAGAGATTTTATCCATCTCCATCAAGAATAAGCTTCTGTGCTACCACCCTAGTTTGTGACCACTGGGGCTTTTAAAAAGAAGTGTTGTATTAAATTTCACTGATCAGGGAAAAACTTGGCAGAAGAAGAGAGTCTCAGGCTAAAATGAGGCATTAGGTTAATATGAGAATTGCTGAAGTATGGAGAGGTTTTACAGTAAAAAACCCCACTGAGAACCTGATTGGAAAATAAGGGTTATTCATGTAGGGGAGACAATCCATGCTTTAGAGAATCTGACCTAACACACCTGGTTGTTTGCTTTATTTCAATTTAGTAGTTCAATGAGCTACAGAAAATTTGTAAATTAGATGTAATTGTTCTCAAATCAAATGCCCTAAAAGTTTTTCTTCTTAGAATGTAAATATTTTTCCAAAAACACTCAGGACTTTCAAACTTTTAAATGCACTAGTCCTGTAAATGGAGGTACTTCTGAAATAAGTACTTTAGACATTCTGCTACTATTAATGAATAATTTGTCTTTCAAATGCACATTTATTCCTTCAAAGAATATCTCTAAGTCTGTAAGAAAAAAATCTCATCTATGCAAGCTGAATATTTAAACAAAATTATTCCCTCTATTACAGTGTGTATGGGCACATGATTATTTGAATATGAAATCTTGAGAAGTCAGCAAGGGGTTTTAAAATAGCACATAACCTTAATTCTGCCGGATGCTTCCACACCCTCACCTAATTCAACAACAAGGTGGAGATCTCACCCAGTCACTAAAACTGAAATTTCACTTCCCTGTGCCTGCTGTCAGGTGCAGAAAAACATCTCTGTTCATTGGAAGCTTCTGCTTGGTGAATGTGCAGACAGGGAGGGGGGTTGTCCATTAGGGAATGGTGTGTCCAGATGTGGGCCAGCACATCCCAGGGTCTGGGGGAAGCTGGAGAGGCTCCAGGTGGACCTGGTCAACATCTGGAGCAGCCCAGGGGGTTAAGGAGGGAAACAAGGAGTTAAGGGCACAACCAATAACAGGCTACAACTACTTGTGGGTTAATTTGGTGATGGAATTGAACTCTCCTTGGTTTGTTCTTCTCCCAAGAAAAGTCCTGTGTAGCCACTCAGGATTCATAACCAGGCAACTCTCAAATTATCCATGAGGGAACTGGGACACAAAAGCTGCTGGAGTCTTTTGCTGGAAAATGAATTCTAGGTGTCTTTATTCTTGCTGGGATTTGGGAACACTTTTCTACTTTTGAAGCACAGGCACAGTAAAAGCACCTGCACCTACCAAAGCCTGTGCACAGACAGTGCCATTGCTAAATCCTCCTCAACACACTCTGGCAGAGCATCCAAGGATCCCCTTGTCCTTGTTATTCAGAGACCTGAGTGACAGCTGGAGTCCAACTGTAAGTCCAAGCCCAGTCAAATACAATGTATTTGAGTATAATCAGACATAAGAGTGGGGAAGTTGAGACTGGGAGCTATAAACAGTGAAGAAAAGATTAGTTAAGAGATTTTTGTCTCTGTTTAATTGAGATAGCATAACCCAGACTTGTAGAAATACTGTGTGGTTCTCTGGTGCCTATTTTTTAAAGAAGATGGAAGCACTGGAGTATGAACAGAAGAACATCCACAAAAATTATTAGCATTTTTGAGAAATATTTAAAGGGAAAAGGTCATTGAGAAATCACTAAATTACCATGGCCAGTAACTTCATGTGAGAAAATATCAAGAGTTAAAATCAGTTCAACAGAAGTTTACTAAGAGCCATCCACATGTTAATGATAAATTTCATTGGAACTGGCCTGACCAAAACCGAGCTTCTCCTTTAGGCAGCATGATGAAGGAATAGTTTTGGATTTCTTCTAATCAAAATTTGATGTCTGTCTCCCTTCACAAATAAGTTTTATCACTTTGGATACTGGGTAAAATTCCAGGCAAGCCCTCTTTGTGTTGCACAGATTACAGCAGTGCAAACAACATCCATGGGTGCATGAACACACAGTCTAAGGTACTATTTAATGTCATATATATAATAAAGTGAACTCATTTTTACCTTTTGGCTACCAGTCTTGTAAAAATATATAAAAGGTATTATTTTCTGTCATTTAAGTGCATGTATTCAGAGCACCATCATCACTATTAATCTCCATTTTAAGTAGAACATCTAAAACACAATTACACACATTACACAATGTTTTTTTCCTTAAGGGATTAAATACATTAATTATAATGAAAGCATGAAAATATCCTTAGTCTGATGCTACAAGCATTTCCTATTTGCTCATAATAAGCTGTCATTCCTATTACATACAATCCAGAATTTTGTCTAAATGCTTTCATGAATGAATAACATTTTTTTCCAAGTAGTAGAAATGTCACTTCTTCAGAAAATTTAGTTCAAATCATCTCCTTACCCTGAATATGGGCTTAATCCTTTAGGGGTTTTTTTTACAAATATATGAAGTGATCACAGATTGATAACTTGATTCTGTAAAATCACCACTAGAAAATTGAAGAGAAAGAGCAGGAAGTTTTTAGGGGACATTCAGTACTTCCTTCAGGGACAGTGACTGCACTTTTGCTGCTACTACTTTCCTGATTTACTGGTTAATTTACTGCTCCTTTTCCATAATCATAACCAGTGATCTGATTTGTGGGCTAGGCAGTAATTCAGTGGAACATTGTCTTGATCATGTTACTCATTTAAAAAGAAATACTATGCTCATTATTCAACTACTGAACACTTTTTCTTTCTCATTCTGTTCCTTAAAGCCTGGCACCAGCCCTGAGCTGCTGCTCCTTGGTGGTTGTGATTTGGGAGCAGCTTGGCTGACCTGCACTGCGAGGATCTCACCCACTATTCCAACTTCTTGCCCTTCCCACGGCATTCCTCAAGATGTACCCAATTTAAAATGGGAGAGAGAAAGAGAGAGAGAGATCAAGACAGCAAACAAGAGGTTTTACCTGGGTTTACCTGTGTGCCCAAGAGGCTTTACCTGGGTTTGCTGTCCCTGGAGGAGCGTGTGGCCTCTCCCTCGGCAGCATCGCCACGGCAGCGTAGGTGACATCCCCTGCCATCCCTGAGCTGTCCCCCACAGCTATGGAAACAGCCTGTCCCTCAGAACTATGGAAAAAGCACATCTAACACTCATTTGCATCCTGTCTCAGCTTCGCCTGCCTCCAAAACACGCGCCGAGGAAGGCTGAGAAGCACAAAAAAAAGGAAGTCACTAAGGCACTTCTTTCAGTGCAGCTTCAAAGCCTGTTTTCAGCTGCCATTGTGTCACTTCTTGCCCTTCAGAATGCAGGAGAAAATGAAGATTAAAACTCATCATTTTCACTTATATATAAGAAAAAATCTTGTTAGTCAAAGCAGAGGAAATTCTCTGAGGAATGCCCAAAAATGGACTTACACAGATATGAAAGGTTTGCTGGTTCTCACAAGAATAGAGAGTACAACTTTTGTGCTGTGGCTGTTCTGTGTATGATCTTACACAGCCTATCCACCTGAAAGAAAGAAAAACAAGAAATATATGTAACAGTATCTACTGGGGTTTTGGGGTTCATGTACTGCAACCAGGCAGCTTCTAAAACATAACTCAAATTCTAACCTGCTCCACCCACAAAGTACTTTAATGGTTTAACAGCTGAATTTAGGTGATACTGATGATGCATTAACATGAATGCAAAATGAAATTTAAAAAAAAATTATCGATGTTTTTTACAAGAGTGTTTCCATACTTTACTGTAACAGTAGTTACAAAGAGCTGCTGCTCCTACATTGCTTGAACTATTCCCTGCTTGAGCCAACAACTCCACAGATTGTTTATCACCTTAAACTCCTTTTTCATATGTTTGCTGCAGAATATCTTGATGAAAGTGCTTTTGTTCTCTATTTCAGGTCAGGGGGAAGCTCACAGATTTTAATTGAAACATAAACACCTTCTAAAACCTAAAAACACATTCAGGACACTCAGACACAGAGTCCTGTGCATGACATTTCCTTATTCCCACTTAGAAAATTCCCTCCAAGTTCAACACAGAGAAGGTCCACAAACTTACACGGGTCTGTTGAAAATAATGTTTATACAGGCTGCTTGCAGGTTTTTGTTACATTCAAAGGGACCTGAAAAAAACCAAAGTTTGGGCTGTAAGCTTGTATTACTGATTTTTCCCTTCCGATGCTCAACGCTGGTAACGGTGCTAAGTGCAGAAACAAAAGAGGTTTAGGGGGAAAAAAAAAGAAGAACCTTTGATAGTCATGGAACAGATTAGTCAGAAGGGCTGCCTGAGTATGATTTATAAGCAACGTATCTAAATCATGACGGGTTTATTATCTGATAATAAATCGATACTGTGAGCTGCAGCCTGGTGAGGTTTGTTTCACAGACACCTACATAGCAGCCATATCACCAGGACTCACATGAAACACAACTTTGTCCTCTGAATCAGTTTTCCTCTGAATTTCTCATCGTCCTTTACAGCAGGATAGTTAGGCTCTGAAATGGAAAAAAAAAAAACCCCAACCAAAACCCAACCCTGAACCAAACCCCACTTCCCTTATTTGGGGTTTTTCTGAAACTTTAGTCCATAAAGAAGAGTTAGAAGGCCACACAGGTTGTTTGAACTCTCAGTGTCTTTCCATCACTGCTCACACTTCAGCAGTCTTTGCTCACATGGTTGCCTCCTAAAGAAGTCACAAGCATCCAGAGGTAACCATGAACAGTCCTGAGGCCATTCCCTCCCATCCTGACATTCCCTCAGCTCCCCCTCCTGTCAGGGAGCTGTGCAGAGCCAAGAGGTCCCCCCTGAGCCTCCTTTTCTCCAGGATGAGCCCTCCCAGCTCCCTCAGCTCCCTCTTCACAAGCTGTAATCTGGGTTGAGTTTAATTTATTGAATGATCCACCCTTGCCTTGTGTCTTTTGGGTTTCCTCAGCCTCTTCTTTCCTCCCAGGAAATAAATCTGGGTTAATATGCAGAGTTTACAGAACCCTGTGAGGCCCCCAAAGAACCAGGGGCTGTGTATCAAACATCCATGTGTCTGGGGAGGGGGGAGTGGCATTCTAGCCTTGAATTTTCAGACTTTTTGGCAGAACATGGAGATATCTGAGGGTCCAGACTCTCTTGCAGCACCTACAAGGAAAGATGGTTGGATTTTTGTGTAGGATTTCTCTGCACATGATGTAGAGCTTGACAACCTGGAGCTTCAGGGGCACTGTGGGGTAGGCCAAGGGATGTGAGCTCGTGTCATTCCCCATCCTGACGTGCTCCTGGGTGCACACAGACCCCCCCCTTGCACCTGCCAGGCCTGGGTGATGTCACTGAGTGATGTTCTGGTGTCAGCACAGTCACCAGCTCCAGCCATGCACAGAACAAACGTGGTGACAACTGCAGATGTCACCTCTTCTTGTGGCTGTGACAGCATCCCCTTCATCGCATGTGGAGGCAAAGGCAGACTGAAAACACTGATGTGGGCTGCAAAGCAGAATCCAGCAAAGCAGAATTCAGCCCCTCCTGCCACAGAACAGGCAGCTCAGCCCAGGACTCCAGCTGCCTCATAATGCACATTTGAAAGAATTTGAACTGCTGGTCTGACAATAAAATGCAGTTCCCAAAGGCTGAGGTGTATCACAGAGGCTTCCAGCCCAAACTGAAGGAGTCCCATGAGTAAATGTCCAGTTTAGGTTTCAATTCTAAGCCTCTGCTGTGTCAGAGCCTGTTTGTATGATGAGGAGCAAAAGCAGCACCCAGAAGGCATGATCAGAGCTAGGGCTGAAACAAAGACACCTATTGCCATAAAGGAATAGGTGGTGGTGTGTGTGGTTATCCCACACTGCAGCAGACATTTAAACTTTTAAATTCACAGGCTGAAATTAATTTATCTATTTTGTTAGTCCTTCCCTGTTGTGCTCTGTTCTGCCATACAGACACAGCCTGCCTTGCTTCAGGTCTAGTAGAGCTCTTCTCTCTTATCCTCATGGCTGAAAAAGTCTAGGTTTTGAGTATCACTTTAACCTGTGGGTCTGAGAGCACTTAGCAAAGAAGGACATCAATTCCAGGATGCAAGTGGAAGGGGAAAAATAAAAGGACTGGCCTGAGCCCATCAGCAGGCCAGGGGCAGGGCTAGAAGACTGCTCAGCACTTCTGTCCCTCAGCACAACACCCTTTTCTGAAGGTGTGCTGGTTTGGGCTGGGACAGAGCTCATTTCATTCCCTGGAGCTACCATGCATTGGTGCTGGAAGCAGTGTGGGTAACACAGGGGTGTTTTAGCTACTGCTGAGCAGTGATAACACAGCATCTTTTCTGCTGCTCACCCCAGCCCAGCAGCCAGGAGCTGGGAGGGGACACAGCTGGGACAGCTGACCCCAATTGACCAAAGGGATTTCCCATATGGCATCGGGATCAGTATTTAAAGCTGGGGAAAGGAGGAAGGGGGGATGTTTTGAGTGCTGGTGTTTCCCATGTCACAGTTATGTGTGATGGAGCCCTGCTCTCCTGGAGATGGCTGAGCACCTGCTGCCCATGGGAAGCTGAGAGTTAAATCCTTCTTTTGGCTCTTCTTGTGTGTGCAGCTTTTTTTCTTTATCTATCAGAGTGTTATCTTAACTCACAAGCTTTCTCACTTTTACCCTTCTGGTTCTCCTCCCCATCCCCCAGGTGTGAGTGGCTCTGTGGGGTTGAGCTGCTGATGGGGTTAACCATGACAGCAGGCCAGGCTGATTGCTGGCACCTCATAGATTGGTGGGTTTTTGCTTCAAAAACTGTAAAACCTGAATCCAGATTCATCAGTTCCCTTCTCTACATGTATTCCAGAGCTTTTTCTGGATTTACATACCCACATTGACTTAGAAATCCCTTAGCTGTTATTGCATTTATTTTATGTCAAAGTGCTTTTGGGTAAAAAATTTCTTTCTGCTTGTGAAATTGGTAGCAAAGCTGTTGGGACCATCTATAAATTCTGTAGATTGAATGGACAAATGGTGCTTGTAAGCACACACGGCTTACAATTTTTCCAGAAGCTGTTGGAATTAATACCCAATGGCAGGAATGAAGAACAAAGAGCACTCTCTTCCACAAAACTTTCAATGCTCTCTAGCCTTATTTCTTTACAAGTATGTGATATCTCTACATTTTCCTCAGGAGGCAGAAGTGCAACTATGAATAAATTTTTCTTGATAATTTCAAGATTCAAAACTCTTTTCACATTGGCCTCAGAGCAGATTAGTATAACAATGCAGATGATACAGCCCCTAAATTATGATGTTTGAATTGGAGGGAGGGTTAAATATAAGAAAAGTTTGATGTATAGGAATTTAGCTTGAGCAACAAAGAGTGAGTCAGAGTGAGCAGCAAGACTGTGCATTGCTTGGATGGAATTAACACTTTGGAATTAGTCCAGGCTGTAATATTTGCTAGCAGTGAACTGCAGCAGTGGAACTGGAGAAGGAGCCTAAGTGAGAAGCAGGAATGCCCAGTGTTGTGTGGATCTTGAATATGGAAAAATAAGGAAGTAGAAAGAAGAGCAATACAGAAGAACAAGAAATCCTTTTCAATCCTGGGTTTATCACCACTGAGAGGTTTCAGTAGAGAATCCCAGGATGGGTCAGGCTGAAAGGGACCACAGTGGGTCACTGGTGCCACCTCCCTGCTCCAGCAGGGCCATCCCAGGGCACAGGATTGTGTCCAGACTGGAATATCTCCTGTGAGGGAGACTCCACAGCCTCTCTGGTCTCTGTTCAGGGCTCAGTCACTGCCCAGGACAGAAGTTCTGCCCCTGCCCAGGTGGAACCCCCTGCCCATGGCTCTGGTGCCCTCCCTGCACACAGAGACACCCAGGGCTGATGCTCCAGACCCCAAATCATCTCCCCAGCCTCTGCTGGCCCCAATCCAGGAGCTCTCAGTTAAGCTGTAATAATGGACAATACACACAAGCACACAGTTGATCCTGCTATGCTGAATAATTGGTGTTGGCTCTTGATTTCACTTCTGTTGAAAATTGTTCTTACATAAACGTCCAGCTCATGAAGTGAACATCAGAGCTGATGAACTGTTTAGTAACTGGATGTCCAAGTTCTCTGAGGGTTGGGATTTTATGATCTGGGAGGATCTTCCCTGGAACACTCCAAAGAGATAAAGTTTAGCAAGAGATGCTTGAAAGCCTTCTAGCACAAATCTTTGTACTTTCTCCTTTGCTGCTCCTGATACTTTTGACAAAATCCCAGAAGTTGTTGAAAAGAGCTTAGGGGACAGTAAGTTTCTGTTTTACAGTGTTAATTTCAGTTATTCTTAAATTTTCCTTTGATGTTGTTCCTGCAAACAAACCAAAGTGAAACAAACCAAGCAAACAAAAAGCAAAAGCAAACAAGACACACACAAAAAATCCCCCAAAACCTATAAAAAACACCAAAACTGAGATGATCTCTAAGGACCCTTCCACCCCAAGGGTTCCAAGGGTGACTCTGAGTGTGCTGAACAGGAAGGGAGCAGCAGATGCCGCTGTGCTTTGAACCGAAGCCATGCACCAGCAGGATTAGGAAAGAAACTGTGCAGTGGAAATTGCACAGAAAAGTGAACTCCTCCTCTTTTCCTTTTCCTCTGGCTTTTCCTGACAAACTCCAGACCCTTCTAATAATTAGCTCTAACACTGCACTTTCTCCTGTGCTATCCCATAGTCTTCAAAATCACTCATTCAATGCACACACACTCCTAACCTGCAGGGAGAACAGATTTTAGCCCCTTTTACTGGATTGCTGGACTTAATTTCATTTATCTTACCTTAAAATCAGCTTCTGGGTTGTTGTTCCAAATGCTGTAATTTGCTTCTCCCTTTACCAAAAGAAGATGGTGTGCATATGTCTCATTAAATAGCTGGAGAGGACATTTAAATATATGTATTGATCTTTAGTTCTGCTTTGTTCCTGTCCACCTGAGGAACTGTTGGTACATTTGAGCAGCTTAATAACATTATTTAAATGGGGACTTGTCAGGCCTGGAACCACCTCACAGTTGGCAATATTTCTATTGCACTTCAAAAGGACAAGCCTGGGCTTTATGTTAACAATAAAGATTTGTTAACTTTGAAATTCACAGGCAAGATCTTCTCCACAAAAGCGAAGTGGGCATTTTAGCAAGCTCTTGGTGGTCTTTTAAATTCTTTATCTGGAATATTTCTTTCTGGAAATTGAGGGTTCAGTGGAAAGTTAATTGTTTTTTCCTTCTGAAATCCAAATCTATTTTAATTTGTAACAGTAATTCACTTTCCCTAGATCAAGTCTTTTTTGAGCATGATGGCAGCTGATAAGTGATTTATCTGTTTTTATCATGACCCATGACCCTTTTCCTCTTATTTTCTCCCCTGTTCCTGAAGAGCAGAAATGAGACAGGCTGGATGGGTGTCTGGCTGCCAGCAAAGGTCAATCCATCATAACCATCTTACTAACCTATATTACTTTTCAATTTTTTTCTTATATCTATTTGCTAAGCTCTGTAAAGTTCTAATAAAACAAAGGCAGTGGATCCTGTGGTTATCTCAAGAAACTATTTAAAATATTAGCAAGAGACCACCCATGGGAATATTGACAGAAATCGATTCCTGAGTGAATTATCCTCTTGAACAGGAACAAACCAGTTTTAAAAGTCAGGCACCTGCTAAATAAGCTGTTCAAATATTTTAGTCTTTTGTTTCACTTGCACTAAATCTCCTTTACATTCTCAAATTAGTTTTTAAAAGTTTGGAGTAGAAGTGAAAATATTTTTATGTAATGACACGTAAAGATAGCACAAAGCCCACCTAGGGAAAGGAAAACCAGTCTTTTAGTCTGACAAGAGTAACACCCCTCTCATCTCCATCCGAGTTAAGCTCCAGGCTGTTCACAGGCTGGCAGCAGAAACTGATAAGAACATTGCAAGGAGGGAGGTCAGAGACAGTGCCAAGCCTTGAAAATCCAGAGCATTGTCTCAACAGAAGGATGAAGGCCCCAAAGGGAAGCAATCCAGCAAAACACAGGAATATTTACATCTAAACATAATTTTTCTCTGGAATTTTCTGAGTAGGTGCAACACTGCAGTTGGTGTGCTGTGTTTTTAGAGGTCACAAACCTTGTTCCTCTTCTGCACGTTCAGAGTACTGGCTTTGTTTTTCATCCTGCTTCTTGTTACTCAATCACACTTCACGCTTCAGATTTTATTTCAGCAGAAAGAAAACTTCAAAGCCACTCTCACACATATATAAAATGCTATATCACTTCCTTTTCTTTTGTGAAGTCCAGCACATGCTTTAACTGAATAAACAAAGAGCAATTCTGAGAAATGCAAATCCTTTTTTGGCAATGTGGTGTTGTGAATCCAAGGCAAAAACATTGGGATTCTTCCTTTATTTCAGAAGGATTTCCTTTTATTGAGATGATAGATCCAGTGAATAATGGCAGAGATAAGCAACCAGGCAAGGACAGCAAGAAGCCAGCCTACAAAAAGGCAGATGTTGAAAGGAAGCAAAATGAGAGAAGGTAGCCTGTCACTAGTGGGGGTTCCAGAGTGCTCCATCCTTGGCCTTGTCCTCTTTGTGAATGACCTGGACATAGGACTGGAAGGGGTACTAAGTAAGTTTGCAGATGATCCTAAATTGGCAACAGTTAGCACAATGTGTAAATGCATTGTTCCTTTTGACTTCTAGCTCGGAAGCATCCAATTCCTAAATGCTATCATATTCTCTTAGGTCAGTGATGTTGCCCATAAAATATAAAAATGCTATGAAGCCTGAAATACGAAAATCCTGAAGCACAAGAACTCAGTTTCTGGTCACACAACTGGTGAAGACTTTTTGAGATGTTTGGGCTTTATGTCTGAGAAATCTCTTTACATGCCTAAAAGCAACCATGGTTCTAGAAGGTCTCAGTGGTTCATTATCACTCAGGTAGGCTGGGAAAATCAACCTGTGTAACTCTGACTTGTAGTAACATTTATTTTCATGAACGTCCTTACAGTGCAACACGTAATAAATCCCCACTTCTCAAAATTCTGCTTCAAAACATGTTTCACGTAAATGAAGACAAAATTCCTGTAAGTGGCTTTGGCACCATCTAAAGAAGCAGGAAGCTGCCTAGAGATTTTATGATACAGATCAAAGGACATTAAAGGTGCTTTAATAGAATAGTAGATGCTCTCATACAGTCAGAACAAAAATCAGAGGAACAAAATTTTGCAAGTATTTCACTTTACTGGTTCCAAAGGAAGTTCTTACCAGGGTTCAGATGTTCACAAGTTCAAAACCATTCTTATCTGGTAGCGCTGTGGGCACAAAGCTGGCACCCTCTTTTTCCATCCTGTACTCTGCCTTGGGCTTTCTTCTGCAATTTCCATCTTGATTTTGCTTTCTGCAGAGCAGCCTGGAGCAATGTGCTATGTTGTAGAATCATAGAATGGTTTGGGTTTAAAGATCATCTTGTTCCCCCACCCCTCTGCCATGGGCAGGGACACCTTCCACTATCCCAGGTTGTTCCAAGCCCCATCCAACCTGGCCTTGGACACTGCCAGGGATGGGGCAGCCACAGCTTCTCTGGGCAGCCTGTGCTAGAGGCTCACCATCCTTACAGGGAACCATTTCTTCCCAATATCCAACCTAAATTGACTTCTTTTCAGTTTAAAGCCATTTTCCCTTGTCCTATCACTACTTTCCCTCTCCAGCTTTCTTACAGACCTCCTTCAGGCACTGGAAGGCATCCAGCTCTGAGGTCTCCACACCTTCTCTTCTCCAGGCTGAGCAGTCCCAATTGTCTCAGTCTGTCCTTGTAGGAGAGATGCTCCAGACTCCAGAGCACCTCGGTGTCCTCCTCCAGACCCATCCCAACAGGTCCCTGTCCTGTGCAGATCCACAGAGCTGCACACAGCCCCATTTCCCAACCACCTCTTTCTAAAGCTTTCCTCCTGGGCAATAGGTCCCCATTCTGCAGCACCTCTTATTTGTGGATGATCTTAAGAAAAAGAATGCAAATAGCATGTGGGAAAGTTCTTGGACGACCTGATTTGAGCCACCAGCAAATGGTACTGTGGTTTCAGCAGCCTTTAAGCCTCTGAGCAATATGAAAATGGCTGCTGCAGGAAGTGGAGGTAACTTCTACACATGGGCAGCTTTTCTCTCCTTGCCAGGGCTGAGGTGAGCCCTGCCTGTCTCACCCATGGCCTTCCAGCTCTATCCATTGGTATAAAGTCAGAGGGGAAGCCTTGAGAGTGGAGCTAAAACTCTTGACAAATACCCACCTCTTCTCTATACTCAAACTTTCCATTTGCAGCACCCTCCATGTCAGTCAGCACAAGTTCTTTAACTTGCCATTTATGTCCAGTTGGTGCTCTCTTTTTTGCAGGAGGGATCTTTACAAATGGGATAGGAAGCTGGAAGGTGAGACCTCAGGCACAGCTCTCACATGTATTTGTTCCTGCACTAAATGTTACATAACCCCCCTCACCCTGGAGGGCGGTCAGGGGATCCTCCAGGAACCCTCAGGGGTGTTGGGGTTAACAAGGGAAGCAAGGAAGATGTCTGTGGGTGCAAATAGCCCTGACACAGGGGGAAAAAAAGCTGCTGCTGCTTTTGTCAGAGCCCTGCCCCAGCAGCCACCATCAGTGTGTCCTGCCATGGGGCAGCCCAGCTGCCTGGCTGATGTGGAGATACCCATCCTGGAGACCTGCCTGGTCAGGAGGGCTGTGAGGTTCACCCTCTTGGGTTTAAGAACACCAAAACCTCAGAGGCTGAGAGGTTGTGGGCAGCACTGCAGGGCACTACAGTCACTGCAGTTTCTGCACCCTAAAACCTCTGGACACAGTAGATGCCTATAACCAAGCTTTTAGTGATTTTTCAATTAGTGCCAGCAGGAACAGGATTATGTCCAACAACCTTTGAATAGAAAAAATTGGCAACTAAAGACTTAATGTGAATGAATGTGGGCTTTGAGATGGATATCTCTGAGGAGTGTGTTCTGGTTTTTAGGTTTACCTTGCATGACTGGAAAATAGCTGAAATGGGGTGTTTGCAAGAAGAAAGGGATCTGTTTGATGAGTTCTTATGCAACTCATAAGAAAAATTACAATTCTGAAATCATGTATGACCAGGCATTTAGACCTTCCCATCTCCCTTTAGAAACATTTCAACCAGTTTTTGAAATGTTTGATATTTAACATGGGCTTGTGTGAATGTGTCACTGCTGCTGTATCAGTCACTCTTCCATAATTCCCTCCCTTTGTAGCTTTCTGGGTGTGCAGTATTCTGTGTCCTCAGCACCTGATCCTGAACAGCAATTTCAAGCAGAAGGGCAATGTGTGCAAATATCACAGATGGCCAAACAGCTGCTTGTGCTGCCTGAAAGCTGCTGAGCTCGAGTGAAACCTTTTTTGTAACAATAAAAATGATCCCTGAAAAATGCCAGCATGGGGAAGGTCTTTGGTAACAGAGAACAGCTCAGTTTGGCCCAGACAAACACAAACCAAAATCTGTAGTTGTACTTAAGTGCAGTTAATTCAAGACAGCTTCTGAATGTCTTTTTGTCTCAGAATCTCAGAATCCCAGAGGGAACATCCAAGTTACAGCAGCTGAAAGCCCCAAACTGCCTTACAGCTCCTCCTCCCTCAAAGAGCCTCCTCCCAGGAACTCAGGGAAGGAGCTTTCCACACTGTAAGTTTGAGACTCACTGCATTCCTGTTTTTGCATCACAATTAATGATTTACACGAGTCATAAACCACCTGCACAGCTCTTGAAATGCAGAGGATGAGCTCTGATTTCAGCTGCACCAGAGTAAAGCAAGGAAAACCTTAGGGCAGCTGACTGTGGCAATTCCTGGGTGTGAAGCTGGCATCAGTGGGACCTTCAGGACTTTCTCAGCAGGTTACCTCAGTGTTTCTTGTCACCAATGGAAAAAATAGGGGACTTTATTCATTATAGAATTACAATTTATATATCTTTTCATTCCTTAACATGCAAATAGTACTAGTTCAAAATTATGCAATTATGCAATCAAAAATAAACTTGTAAATGACAGTTTAGGTTAGCTGTGCAAAGGATGCACCAGAATTCAGTAGTTTAGCTTTTTAAGCCCATGTTCAAACTAGGACAGCATGGAATAAGAATAAAAACAAACACCTATGATGTCTCCTGCAAGAATATGATGTTTCCTGCAGCATTAGAACTTCCAGGTAATCTATCCAAACTTTCATTAACCTATTTTTACAGGAAATATGCCTGAAGTATCAATTCTTCCAGTGGGATTTCCCAACCATTCAGAGTTTATCTTAATGCATCTTAAAATTTTTAAGATCAAGACTTTTTTGAACATTGTGCATAAAATACTGCATTACTTCTTGGCAGAAGGCAGATGATTATTAATTTCAACCCAGCATCACTTCCCTGTTGTTAGTTTTGTTTATGATATACATTGTAGATTGATCTGCTCAGGCTTAAGAAAATCTTCAAATATTTGAAATAAGGTTATCAGAGGAAATCTTGAATGTACATCTAGTACTCTTGAATTTGAAGTATTTTTGTATACTCCTTCTAGGAAAATATAAAGGGAAAAGGTGGTTAATTATCAGATGGGAAGGCTCCACCCTCCTGAAAATACAGGATTTATTATCCAGGGATACGAAGTTTCCATCTGCCAACTCATACAGATTGCTTAAAAGGGGAAAAAAAGAAAATACTTTTAAAATACTATTCTCAGTGGCTTTTATTCTGCTTGTTCAGCTTTAGACAGCTCCTCAGTTTATACTCAAAAGCTGAAAACTTAAAGTGAAACAATGGCCTATATCCATGGAGATTTATATCCATAAATGTGCTTGTTTTGGATATAAATTATATGAATTTATTCTCCATAGTGAAGAGTTCAAAACCATAAAGTAAAGAAAAGGTTTCCTACTTCCTACTCTGCCCAGTGCAAGAATAACAACCTGCTATTATCTATTTCAGGGAGGGAAAATGCTGTTTTTTAGCCTAAGTCAGAGGATTTCCTTTAACTGGGAGCTATAGCAGAGCTTAAGGTGCTGGGACAGAGCAGGTTTATCTGCAGAACTCGAGGAATCGAACATCAGCGTTATGTAACTCATACTTCTGAGAAAAGGTGACATAAGCACTTCAAATTTCCATCAGTTTAAATGGAATAGAAATTCTGATACATTTTATGGTGAAGCAGAGACATCTAGTGACTATTTTGTGTGATTCAAATGCAAAGGATTAATGTTGGAGGGAAAAAACTTCTTCGAAATTCTTGAATATCCTTCTAACTATAGGTACATATTTATATATAAAACAAATTTAGAATGGCTTTGCATTACTGGCACTTGAGGACAGTTTAGTGCCTATGTACTGACACAAATCCCTTCTGTTACTTAATTAAAGAATCTTCCTCAGAACAACTTGGCTGCAATCTCAAGCAGAAAATGTATTTTTCTACTAAACCATCACCTGCCTGCTAAGGGAAGGGTAAGATGCTGGAATTAGTAAAGGGAAGGATGTTGCAACTGGAAGTGGGCTGGAATTAGATGGTCTTTAAGGGCTCTTCCAACCCAAATCATCCTGGGTTTGATTCCATGCTGCTTTGGACAGAAAAGCTTTAACCCCATAATCTTGTAGATGGTAGATGTACCTACCTAGATGCCAAATCTCAGCTGTTTACAACCTTCTCCTTTGCAGCTGGTATCCCCATAGTTCTCCCACTTCCTCCTGAAAGGTACTGCAGCACTGTGGGACACTTCAAAATTTCTCATTATATTTCAGCAGCCAAAGAGCACATTTTTCCAGGATATGGGAGAGTATAATTTTCTCTCTTTGCTGTCCTCCTTTCCATGAAAGAAGAGAACACCATGGTTCTTCTCCACTCTGCTGAGACCCCCCTGCAGGGCTGCACCCAGCCCTGGGCCAGCACAGGAAGGACAGGGAGCTGCTGGAGCCAGGACAGAGCAGGGACACCAAGGGATCAGAGGGATGGAGCAGCTCTGCTGGGAGGAAAGGCTCAGGGAATTGGGATTGTGCAGCCTGGAGAGGAGAAGGCTTTGGGGTGAGCTCATTGTGGCCTTCCAGTGCCTGAAGGGAGCCCACAGGAAAGATGGAGAGAGACTCTTGACAAGGGCCTGGAGTGACAGGACAAGGGGGAATGGCTTCACACTGACAGAGAGCAGAATTAGATGGGATATGAGGAAGAAATTGTTCCCTGTGAGGGTGGGGAGGCCCTGGCACAGGTTGCCCAGAGAAGCTGTGGATGCTCCAGGTTGGACAGGACTTGGAGCAGCTTGGTCTGGTAGAAGGACCAGAGGGGTTGGAATTACAGAGCCTTTAAAGCCAATTCTAATCCAAACCATTCCATGATTAATGCAGAACCTTTCAGTTACCCAGATTGTGAAGGCCCATTCTCAAAACATCTCAGTGATAAAAGCTGAAGATGCCAAAGTGCTCATCCTTCTTCAAAGTGCTCATCCTTCTGCTATGGCTGGTCCAAGAGGGCAAACTATTGCACTCCTTGCCTTACCACCATGATAACTGCAAAGAACCACATTTTCTGCCTTTATTGAGAAAATGTGAAGATCAACAAAAGGAAGCAAAGGTCAGACTCAGCCCTGGTTTAATTCTGAGCTCAGTAGTGCCCTGGGGATATGAGGATTAGCATGTGGTGTAAAGCTGCTTGAAGAGCAGAAGTTCCTCTGCGAGAAGAATTCAAAGTTTTGGTATCATTCTAAGTAACCAGAAACCTCAAAATGTAAAAAAAACCCCACCAGAATTTAGAAGCTTCTATGGGGAGGAATGTCCCCATAGCGAAGAAAAGGAAGTGGACCTTATAGAAACATTTTTAAACCCAACTTTAAAAAATAATTTTATTCTGTATGAATTTTTTTTAAAAAAAATTAAAATTCAGAAAAACATTATTTCAAAAATATTTAAATTTGGTTTTTTCAGCAATATCAGATATTCTTTCTGTTCTTCCCCATATCATTGCTTTCTGGTTTCAACCTTGAACTATGGAAGTTTAGGAGGAAGTGATCTGATAATCAGAAACCAAAGAAATCTAATAATCACAAAATGAGCAATTTAATCATTATGAATTGATTTTTCTGTTGAAAGATGTTTTAATGAACGCACTCAGCATGTCGCCAGCTCAGGCTCTAAATGAAAATTATGTGTGGGTTTATGAGAAAATTGATCAAAATCTCAGTTTTTATTAGAACATACACCAAGGGAAGGGAGTAAGAATTGTTTATCAAAAGCTACAAGGTGGGAATTTACATTTGATAAAAAAAGGTTCTGGTTTCCTTCCGCTCTGCAGACACCTAAACACTTCTGTTGGCCTAATGTGGTGTGATGGGGGGAGGTCACAAACAGAGGCTGTGCTTTCTTCAGCGAGTCCATTTGGATGGCAGACCTAGAGCTGAAAGCAGCTTCTCAAAATGGCAGGTGAGGTGCTCTATGCCAAGGTGTCACCCAAGGAAAGAGTGAATTTTATTTCAGAAGATTCAGATACAGGTAAAAAATGCTTATCTTAATATTACTTATTTTTCTTTTGCTCATTGACACATTCTTAAAACTTTCACTCTTTCTTAAATCGTTTGCAAGCAGCTGAAGTCATGTGGAGAGACTTTTTAACCATTAATACCCAACTCTGTTTATTATATATATCTATTGGCGTGGCAAATTCATGTTTATTGATAGAATGAATGCTGAATTCTAGCAAAAGTAAAGATTGACCTTTAAAATATCATTCTGGCTTTCAGTAAGATGGCTGAAATAGGATCTTTCTTAAACACATTAATGTTCAGACATTGAAGGTCTTTATACAGATTATTGGAAACTCATTGGCAGTGGAAGTTCACTGAATGGGCTTCTCTCTCTTGCAGACCACTTAGATTTTGTGTTTCAATTTTATTCAGTTTCTTAGACATTGGAAATATTTTTAAATTCTAAAATGATAGATCTGATTCTATTTTCTTTTTTCCTTCTCTCTGTCCCTCTCTCTGCCCATCTTTTTTTCTCTTCTAAAAGTTCTGTGTTGAGAAAAATACAAGTCAAGATTTAATAGAACTTTCTGTCATTTTGAAAACTGTTAGTACTGCAATTTGTGTATAACCTTCAATTATCAAACTGCATTGCTTAAAAAAATTCTTCTCAAAAAACAATGTGCCAAACAAAACCGTTAATGGATTTCAGTAGGAAATAATTCATGGTTTTAAAACAAAAGTATCAAGTTCTACTTTTTCAATTCTCATCAAAAATAGATCATTTCTTGTTGTAAGACAATTGAGCAGGGAAAATTTATTTTAAATTATAATATTCAGAGATCCCAATAGGAAAGAAAAATATATCCTAAATATACCAGTAAAGCAATAATTATTCTTAAAAATTAGATCTGTGTATTCCCTCATTGGAACAGAGTACAAAAAGCACCTGTACAGATATGAAACCTTTGTCTTACATTGTTAACTCAGCTTGCCCCTTAAATTACATGATCAGTTCTCTGCAGAAGAGTTGCACTGCCAGGACAATCCCTGGAACTCCAGTGTAGAACTGTCCCCCAAGGATTTACTAGAGATGCACCCTCATGCCCAGTACAACTCACTGTGAAAATGTCTCAAACTTGGAGAGCATAAAAGTCTGTTCCATCTATTTCTATTTTTTTCCTCACCTGTCCCTTAAATTTCCAGTTATATGTTATAGTTCTAAGTGCTTTCACACAGCTTTTAATTCGCTTCAATGAATCTTGCTTAGAAATTGCTGTATAAATTATACTGAGAGCTCCCTAAGCCAAGATCATAGTTCTGAAATTTGCCAATATAAGGTGCTTAGAAATTCAGAATCTAAAAAATTCTAATGGCCGATTATGAGGCTAATTAAGTAACCAAATTTCAGACAAAGTGCTTTTCTTATGTTTTAGAGTATGCCAGCATGGCATTTAGCCTGTCATAATATTTTTTTTTTAATATTTTCAATTGCAATATCTATATTCTGGTCACGTCTGTGAATCTTGCATCCCTGTTGGTGTCCCAATAAATGCTTTACATAAATAGCATCCTAAAACATGGGCTTCCACAGGCTGATTGTAATATCTTCCATGAAGAAATACTTTAAATCAATCTTGAATTTGGCACCTATTAATAGCACCAGTGTGTCCAAGCGAGATAGAGCAGAAAAAATATCACCTATGTATTTAATATTTTTTCATGTTCTTATAGATATAAAATCATATCTATACATTCTTACAATCTTCATCTTTGATTTCTTTGTGTGTTCCATCACTTTTCTACTTGAGAACATAAATGGAGGAAACCAAACCTTCATCTTGTGCCAGATGATGCTAAATTGTTCTGACCACTCAGCTGTTGCCTGTGAAAGATGCTTAGTTCTGAAAATGGGTTGGATTTGATATTTTTGTAAATCTAAGGTTGATCTCAGCAGCTCTGGCACCTTCAGGAGGTTGCTTTTCTTCAGGCAAAAATATTTGATTTCATACTCTATCAGTGAGTAAATTTTTTGAAAGCAGCTCCTGGGGAATGAGGTGAAACATGCACACCTTGGAGCCTGTGGTGTGTTTCAGTTGATATAAAAATATATCTCCTTCCTTCCTTCCTTCTGATGCCACAATTACAAAAACTGCTGGGGTTAGTGACACATTCCACACCTTTGGGGAAGCACACCCTGACAGCACTTTTTATGTTCTCTGTTGGTTGCAAAAATCTTGTGACACAGGATGAAGTACTTTTTATAATGGTTGTGAGCATATCACACCCTGCTTGTGGTTTATTAAGAAGTAAAGAGAAAAAAAAAATAATTTAGCCAAGAAAGGTTGCCAGTGATGAACTTCTGCCTAAAGATTGACAGAATATATAAATGCGTATGCAAGATATAGAATGACAAGGAAAAAACAGAATTCATAATAGAGTAGTTCAGTGCATGGTAACTGAGAGTCACCTAGAAGGATTTGTAAAATTGTCTAAAATTTAATAAATTAATATTTATTTATTCATTTATTTATTTGGAATATTGCACTGAGGAACCATTGCTGCAGGAACTCTTCTAGTACTCTGAGCCATTTTTGTCCCTCCAGGTGATCAAGTCACATATGCTGAGGTGAATGTGAAACGGAGATCTGACAGATCTGACAGCACAGCCAAAATTACAGATTCAGGTACGGCAACACCGCAGGACACTCCACGTTTTCTCATTATATTTCAGCAGCCAAACATAATTTTTTTCCAGAGTATGGGAGAGAGTCACTTTCTGTCTTTGCTGCAGGTGATTTCAATCCATTTGTCCCTGTTCCCCACTCCTGAAGGATGCTCAGTACATGCTTAAAATTCATTTTGCCGTGGAGGCCCTTGAAAACTCTTTTGTTCACTTCAGCAACAATTTCCATGTATTGCTTTTCACTTCCAAATGAATTTTGGGTGAATGAACAGGCCAACATTAGTATTTAAAGCTAAAGTGATTTACTTTTGGAAAGTAATAGCCAAAAAAAAAAATTCTGAAATTAGCTTTTCGACAATTCCAGAAAAATTGTGTCTGTCTTTTCTTAAGTTAAAATTTTAAGATAGTTTCAATTGTCTCAGACCATGTAACCAGCCCTGAAAGAAAATTTTGTTCCACAAAGTGAAATAATATATTGGATTTGAGTTTTGACTCTTGTGTATGAGGTGAAAATGAAGAAGAGAATATTGCATTCATGTGATGCATAAGAACAATTAATATATGTATATTAAAAATGTTAGCTGTGGGGAAATGCTAGTGCAAACAAACATTTCCATCGGGGTTTAATTTGGCCTCACAACACGGGAAAAGAAACTGAAAGCTTCAGATGGTTTTTCTGAATAAGAGTGGCAGTCAGGCAGATAAAGGAGTGGGCCAGGTGGACACCCTGTTAAAAAGACAAAACTAATTTACTGGCTTCATTGAAATGCTCTATGATTTTATCCCAGTGAATCCAGGCTGGGAATGCAGCATGGGAACTGTTGTCAGTAATGCAGTTTTGATATAGGACCATTGACCTGTCTGCTTTTTGGCTCCTTTTCACATCCCAGTCCTCAATTCCTCCCTTCCTTTCTCTGATTCTGGCTGCACCATCCAGGTTTTTAGAATGTTGTTCAAGGAATATCAAAATTCATATATGCTCCACATATGGATAAATGCTACTAGGAGAGCTCTGTCCCTTCACATTCTTAACTGGAATCTCTTTAAAACCACAGAAGCCAAATGTTTGCTCTGATTCTTGTTTAGATTGGGGAGCAGTTTAAATGGAAAGTATTAAGGAATGGGGTTCAAATGAACACAGTGATCCTAGTCAGGAGGAGAAAATGATGGAGGCAGGGATTTAAAGACCAATTAAACAAGTGTGTCTTTGTTGTGCTTAAAAATGATGGTAATCTGGGAAGAGTCTCCAGAATTTCAAATTACCTATAAAATATTTTTTTTTAAGCCTGAACGGGACGTTCAAGCTTTCCTTGTGGGTCTTCAGTTGTGTAACCTCAGACAATTAACACAGGATAGCACAACCACTGCAAACCATTTTCCAAGGAAAAGGCAGGGCATATTCCAGGTATTCTGTATTTTTAGGTTTCTTCTCAACAGCTGTGATGATAAAATCTAGGACTGGCCAGGAAAAGGTTTCTTCTGAGCCTGAAAGTGTGATTTTAATAGTTACACATAGGTTTGTATACATATAAAGTTATATAGATATACAGGTGCTATAGCAGGAGGCACAATGATTTTTCATATTCCCATAACTCAGAACAAAAGTTGCCTTGCTTCTGCCTGCAGTGACACCCTTGTCCCTTGTCCCTTTGGCAGTGACCTGCTTGGAGAACTCCTCCTGGTGCTACGTTGTCTTTGCCCTGTCCTTCTGTGCTGGGATTCTGCTGCTCATGGTCATCCTGCTGGCAGTGAAATGCTACAGCCGCTGACCCTGCTGCCACTCAGGGTAAGCCCTTCCCTGGATTCCATACAATGCCTTGGCATTCAGCACAGGAGGCACGAGGAGGCTCCCAAACCAAAGGCTGGTATTTTTAGGCAGCCATGATAACACCCACAGCAGGTTGAGCTTCAGTTAGAGTTAGCTACTCTAATTCTAGCAGCTTTTGTCTCTTTTATTTCCAGATAAGTCAGCACAGGAAGGTTCTGCTTCTTCAACAAAACAGGACGTAGTGCTTGTTTTATTTTACATCATTTTGGCTGAAGAGATAAAATGAAGACATGCCATCAGTCTGATCACTCTCCTGTTATATCATCCCAGATCTCTGTTAAACCTCTAACCTCTCCATATGTTGACAAGACATATTAATTTTATTTGGAATTTTCTTAATCCTGTAATACCAGCAACCATCCAACTATATCAGTGCACGTATCAAGACATGGGCTCAAGCTCCTGCATCAAAAGGTGGATTTGGGCCTAGTTTAGACAACAAAAATGACCAGGTGGAGACATACTTTTAATTCACATCTGACTTGATTCTGAATTGATGTGGAATGCAGATAAACTTTTGGATTATATGTAAGTACAAAAACTCATGGACAGAACAGGGAATGTGAAAGGTTGCACTGAGCTTTTTTTATAAAGCCTGGGCTTTATAAACTTGATTTTTCTTCTCACAGCCTGTAGTTAGGTTTGTATGAAATGGATATTGAAGGTTCAAGAAATGAAATGTTGTTAGCAGAGAAGTCTCAGTTTCATCTCATCATTGGCTTGAATTAAATTATTCTGCTCCACTTGTCCAGAAGAGCATCTCATGATGTTTCTGTCTTAGGGCAGTAATTGATTTTTGTATTTGTTTGTTGTTTTGTTTTTTTTCCCACGTGCCATAGCTTCAGTTAAAACTGAGTCCTCCACTGGAACTGAGGCACCTGAAGTTCAAATGCATTTGTTTGTAATTATGACTTTATTGTCTGTTTTTATGTTCTTTTCTGATCTTTTCCATTATCACCTCTTTGTGGCAGGCTGCAGAGGATTTGCAGACCCAGAGTAGGAGGAGTCTGTACAGCAAATATTTCTAGAATATTTCTTGTATCAAAAGTTACCTGTACATCAGATGTTGCTGCTGTTGGGAATGTATCCCATCTTTATTTTA
>VXBI01013192.1:1664-22047 GCA_013397375.1 Toxostoma redivivum | reverse complement strand
AAAAAAGGGGGGGGGGAGAGAAACACTTGGCAAAAAAAAAAAATGCAGAAGCAGAGTGATTTAAAATAGCTTTAGTGGTAACACTAAAGACATTTTTTGTGTTTAGGTCTACAGAACTGGATTCCAATTGGTCCTGGTTCCAGCTGAGATGTATGCAGGTTGGAGGAAATGCAAATGCTGTAAGTACTCCTGAGTGTTTGCTTTGCACACTGAAGCTTGGTAGGCTTGGAAAATGTTGTCTGTCCTTACTGCCTCTGTTCCTGGGCGTTTTTTTTATTTTTCCAGTCCTTTTTCTTTGTTACAGCCTGCCCCTCCCCATTTTTTAAGAATTCCTCTGGATGCTGATTTTATCCTCCATTCTTGCAACTTCTTGATTTTGGTACAGTCTGAAAACTTTTTTTTTTTTCCATAGAAGTCGGTGATGAAAATCACTGAAAAGGCCAGATTAAATTCCTTATCAGTACCTGTCTAACTCAGACAGCTGCTCAAAGATTACTTGTAAAGCAAGCTTATGGTCTCTTCCTGTGACCATCATTCCTTCCCTGGCTCGTGAAGAAAACATGGAACTGCCAGAAGTCAGCCTGGAGTCAAGATCTGACTTCACCTGAGGGAAGTGGGAACATGCAACTTCTAAAAGCAATTTCTGCTTTTCTTTTAATTCCCTGAATGCTTATCCCTTATATTTTTTCATTTGTGCTTTAAGAAGCTTCACCCAAGCTTGCTTTCCATAGTCTCTTCCTTGACAGCTTTAACCATCCTTCCTGAAGTCTTTAGGGTTTTTCTAATTTTTTTTCCTGTCATTGTTACTTATCTTCCACTTCTGTATTTTCCAAATAAATACTTTTTTTTTAATTGTACATGCAGCAAGTCACTATCTCAGGCTTACAGATCTGAGGTCTGGTGTCTTCTCCCTCTTTTTCTTTTCCCTGTCCTTGCTAAGTTATTCCTTTCCATGTTAATACTGCTGTTATATGAATGTCCTCATCAAGTTTCTGTTATGCCACTTAGTACATAAAAATCACAGTTTTGACTAATGAGAAGAAGGAGATTCCCTGTTAAGAATAGTTTCTTTTTAGCCAAATGTTTAAAAGCTTTGATTAAATTATATCAGTTTTGCTATGTAAAGGGTTTGAGGCAGTTGGAAACAAGAGATAGCAAAATCTGAAAAAGTTTTCAGTTAATCTTAGAAAGCCTATTAGCAGATGAATAACAATAAACCTTAATTGTTGAATTTTGTGGGGTTTTGTCTTCCTGCTTGGATGTCACTGTTTCCTATCATACAATGTACCAAGAGGTGCAGTACACCTTCAGCAACTCCCCAAATACCCTAAATTCTCAATGGTCTGGTTTGGATTACTTCAGAAAACGAATACTCGAAACTTGAAAAAACAGACTGGTAAATTGTCTGGACATTTGAAGTAAAATTAACACTTTTAATGGCACTAAAAAGCCATTCCCTTCGGGTTCCAGTTAAATACCAAATTCTAGTTTTACTAACTACTGGCTAGAAGCATTGCTAGATTAACAGCAATCATTTGTGTTCTGTAATTGCCTGATGATGCTGAATCCTGGATAACAGCAGTCCTGAGCTTCCTGCTGTGTTTTAGATAGCTAGAAAATACAAAGTGTCCTTAGATCCTTGTGCTTTCAGATCAGATCTCTATGGTAATTGGAATTAGAGTTTCTAAGAAGCCCCTCTGGCTACCAAGTTAATAGATGTGTGTATTTACGTGCAGAAATGCACAATCTTCATTTATTCATTTTATATAAACACACAAGACTATAAACATATCTGGGCACATAGATATGTGCATAAACACCCCTTTCTTTTGAAGGAGGACCGTTTTTGTACTCTTTTTGATACTATTGAACATACATTGATCTCCCCAGCCTGACACAGATGAATCCAAGCAATGTATTTTAGAATATTAGGAATGTCCTGTGGAGCACAGCTACTGGCAATTAATTTTACCTCTTCCTTCCATTTAATCACTTAATTTCAGAACAAGGATTTTTTGTATATAATGGAAGCTTTCATTTGTATATGCTCTTAAAGCATCACACTGTTATATTGGGTTTTTTCTGTTTTATTTATATGTAAAGTAGTCATCAGAGTGGAGTTCCCTTTGTACTTTGCAGATTACTTAGACTCCATAATTTAAAAGATTAGACTTAGGCAGAGGAGCAGAGTAATTTGCTGCATTGCAATATATTTTTGTGTTAAATGTCATTAGCTTTTAAGCCTGTTCCTCACAGTATTTTCTGTCTTCTGCTTCCCAGTCTGCATTTTTCCACCAACATGGGTGCACAACCAATGACACCAATGCCAAGTACAACAGCCGTGCTGCTCAGCTCTACAAGGAGAAGATCAAATCTCTTGCAGCACAGGCCACAAGAAAGCATGGGACTGATGTGAGTAGTGTGTGTCCTGAGGCCTGGAGATTCCTGAAAAACTTCACCTTCTTTCCTTCTAAAGTCACTTTAAATTTCTAATTAGTAATACAAAAGATTATCAGTCTTCAGGTGACATGGCCGTTTCTCCGTGAACCATGTAGTGGTTTTGTTTTTGCTTATCTGAAATTGAATACTTAGAAGAGTAGAGCATGAAAAATTGTAGTGGAATTAATTTCAGACTGTGTGTGATTTAAGTGGGGTTTGTTTTGAACAGGTACATAATGTATTTTTTTTTTGTTTTTTCCCTACAAAACTATATTTGGGAAATTAGTAAGTTGTGTAGAACTTGCTGTTCTTCATCAGAAATGCTGAGGCAGTTCATGCAAGCTGTCAAAGCATTGTTAGGTTGCTGACAGGAGTTAAGCAAAGTATCCAGAATGATTTCTGAAGTGTTAGGCAAGTTTGACAGCAGTTCTCTTCTTCTTGCACAGAAAACATGTTTTGATTGTCTAATTCATATTGTTGAAGTTTGTGACTGGTTCATTTGAAGTTGATCAGATGAGTGGAAATTAAAAGTAAGAAGGCTTGATTTTTTTTCTTTTACATGTGCATCAAACATAATAAAATTTAATGGGTCATTCTTAATTATTCATACTGTGGACAATATAATTCACATCACTAAGTTCAGAGAATATTTCTTTTGACTTAGTAAACAGCTTAAGATGTAAAATGTGTTCAGGTAAGTACAATATACTGTGTGTATCTAAGTTTATGGCAAGTTCCCCAAATGATTCTTTGAGGAACTGTGATTATCTTGCTTCAATTACAGATTCCATCCAATTGTTTGATATTAAATAACTGAAAAATTCACTGAATATTTAGTAAATATTTTAGCTGTACATTGCAGACTTAAGTGATCATGTGCTATTTAAATTACTGAAGTAAACTATTCAGATAATTGCATTTAGTACCAGCCATGCCCTCATTTGTCATATGTTAAAAAATTCCTTTTCTGACTTACTGATAGAGCTGATTGTTGAATGGTGAGGTGAGCTGGTTGTACCTACACTATCCTTTCTGACAGGGATCATTCTTCCTGCATGGAGAAGGAAGAGCCATGAGAAAAGATTTGCCTATGAGTAATCTTGAAGTGCAGGTCACAGGTTGGAGTTCTGTCCTGCAGTCCTGTGTGTCTCTGGGGACCCCAGCCCTGAGATCTGGCTTTGCTCAAAGCTCTTGGCTGATCCACCAGGAACACATTAAATATGTATGAATTTAATAAAAAAAGTAATATCATCTATTGGACATTGGGTAAATCCATAAGGAAAAAATATGGACAAGAAAAAAAACCAATACATTTTTAACCTGAAAATAAAACAGAGTAGTTTTAAGATTAATGCATTGGAAAAAAATACATTCATGCAATTAACCTGTGAAATTCTGTCCCTTAATTTCAGCTGTGGACAGATGGGTGTGCAGTGCCACCAGCATCACCTCAAAACAAAGAGGAGGAAGATTTTTTTGCATCCCATGTTTCTACCAAGGTACAAATTACCTGTCTAACTCTTGTTTGGTTTCTATACACTTCTGTTGACTGTAAACCCTGAAAGAAAACTTTATAGAGAAAAGGTAGGTCAGGGAGTTGATATGTACCTGCATTTCCTCCTGTGTCTCAGAATTCTTCCTGCTTGTGAACCACTTTCTAAGATGATCATTTTAAATGACCCAGATAGTAGCTAAATGTGGAATGAAAATCTATTTTTCTGTAGACATAACAATTCCACTTGGAGCCAGGATTTCTTGCTTGGAAGTGCTCTGATATAAATGTACTGTGTTGTACCTTGGGTTTTCTATCAGCAAAATGTAACAGTTCTTAAAACATTCGTTGTGACCTGGTCACAGACCTGCCTGTTGAGGGGGATGTGTTTGAAGGGAGTGGGAGGATTGCTCACAATCAAAAATGAAATGTGTAGAAAACAGGAAGTGCAAGAGCTTCCAGTGGGGAGAAGGTGTGGTGATTATATGTAAGTAAATCATCCAGCAAACAATAAATAACTCTAAAGCACACTTTAAATGCATATTACTGGTTTTGATGGTAAACAGAATTTCTGAGAGGGGAAATAGAAGTGCTCAGGAGTGTATTGGAACTATCTTGTTTTTAGTAAAGGTAGGCATTTCTTGTAATTTTAATAGCTACCCTTCTAACTGCAAGTTTTAATCCCAAAAGTTGTAATTGTAAGAATTCAGTATTAATAAACCAGTGATGCTTAGGCAGTCTTTAGCTAAGTGCTCATATTTATTTGCTATATTCTATTTTCTGTGCACTTTTGACTTTGTGGGATTTTTTTTCAAGGCAAAGGACACAGAGTGGATGTTACCAGAACCAGTTTCTCTCCAGCAGAAAAGTTCAGAAAACATTCCAGAGTCCTCTGAAGGTAGATCTGATTCTCTGTTAACAATAAGTTGCACTTTTCTGCTATTTTCTTAGTTTTGTCTCTTTATACCCTTTAATAATTAATAATAATGCTTTAATTGTTAAATAACATAACCATGATTAATAACACTGCTGCTCTTTTAGTGACTGGGAAAGCTGTGATGGAAATACCACATTATGGTGTAGTGCCAGGCACTACCCTGAGTACAGTGAGATGTGTTTTGGTACTTCATGCATTCTAAAGAACCTTCTGATATTCTAACCCTTGATATTCCTTATATTTTAGGACCAGAACATGGACCAAGTGTTGATGGCCTTAGCACATCCCCACAGCCTCCATTAGGTAATGAGTGCAAGCAGCAGAGGAGAGCTGCAGGTGTAGGGAACCCAAATATCCCTTTGGACAGAGAATGTCTGCCTGGGAAGAGCTGTGGAAATCGATTTTGCTCCCTTTTCAGAAATCTGAACGTAAAAACTTGGACTGGAAAAATCCTGTGTTGATAGTGCAATACCTTCAATGGCCAGGCTCTCATACTTAACACTGAGCAGTTTATCATACTGTGAGTAAGGAAAAAAAGCTGATGGAAATAGAATGGAGTAAAATACCTCAGTGGTTTGTCACTGTGAGGTTTGTGAGAATGAAATGTTGATTCTCAGCAGCTCAGAGGTAGTAAAGAAGTGCTGTGTGGGCCTGTTTCAATACTTCAGACAGGTATGATCTTCATCACTGTTTTTATTTGGGTTTGGTTATTTTAGAACTGGAGACTATAAAAACTTCACTGGATGCACTTCCTGCTTTTCTCATTTGTATCTTGAACACGTTCTCCTAAACTTTTCTTGGTTTTGACATCACAAGTTCTGTCTTAAGAAAGAATCTCTGTTCTGTGTTTGCCCTTTTCCACACAAATTTCAGGTCAGTGTAGTTTTTCTGTGTGCACAGGCATCCAGTAGGAGCTGTTCATAATGCTTATGATGTTCTAGTGATGCAGGTACGTTTTTTGTGTGTCACTGGTGAGTTTGAACACAGCCAGTGCCTTTCTAGACAGGAAAAAACTCATCTTGGAAGTGGTAAGAGGTCAGGTGGACCTCAGGTCTGACTCAGAAGAGCAAGTCCTGCTTTCCTGTTCTGTTAACTAGCAGGAACCTGCAACAGACAACTGAGCTGCAATTTTACTCCTATTGTATGTTTTCAAGAGATGCCAATCAAAGGTAGCTCCCCACATTTTCTTGGAGATATTCACAGCTCTGTTCTGTAGCTCAGTGTAGTATCTCAGTCCCTCGGTGTAGAAAGACATGAAAATAAATAAATGGCAAAAGCTGTTTTGTGGTTGATGTTATGGAAATTTCTTCTGCAGTTCTGGAATTAATAAAAATTGTATGTTAACTAATGTACATTTAATCCTTGCAGAGAACACCACCTTCATAAAAAAGAAGCCAAATCAAGCTAAGAAGGGGGTAAGTGTATGTAAACAATGAGTATTTTAACTGTATTATGGGTCATTTATTTCAAGATAGTTTAAAGATAGTTTACAGACTTGATTCTGCATGGGATCTTAGCACTTTCTTAGCATCTGATCTCTGTAAAAAGGCATTAAGAGAACTGAGTGTCTCAGAAGGATGGTTCAAGGCAGGGGAGAACTGAGGAAGGCAGCTCAAGTGTTGGATGTGTGGCTCTGGCAACTCAAGAAACAACTCTAATAGTCACCCTAATGCCACCCTAATCATGGGCTATCAGGGTGACAGCTTGCTGCAGGGAGTCACTCCTTTTAAGTCTGGGCCCCTGAAGGACAGAAGATTTTGAAGGTTTATTGGAGCAGATAATTTAGATTACATCCCATGATTCTGTGCTCCCACTAGAAGGCCCTAATACCTAAGAGGAATTTTTTATTCTGAGTGGTTTGTGCAGATCTGTTCCCTTCCAGTGAGAGCAGAACTGGGTTGACAGGTGCAGGTACAGTTTGTGATCTATATGTGCATGGAGCTTTTACATGAAGGCTTTAAAGCAATAAAAGGTGAAGATAAATGCATTGTGAATGTTATTGTTGCTGCAGTGTTGCAGGTGAGGAATTAACACAGAGGAGACGAAGAACAGCAGTCTGAGGGCTGTGCCACTATCTGAGTCAGCACCATTGTATCCATATTTGCAGTATTAAGTGTTTTATAAATCTGATAATGGTTCCATTGCAAAACAATTTATTATATTATTCCTATACAACAAAAGAAAGCAAAGTTGTTCTATGTATTGTATTTATATGAGCCTCCCAATCTCTGAACAATTAAAATCTGAATACTTCAATTTTTCTGTGGGACTTCACTGCAAAGCTAACTAAATTTGTAAGAACAATTAGCAGGAGCAGAATTCTCAAGTCCAAAATATGGGAAGAAGTATTTTCTCTGCTCCTTGCTGTCTGCAAGGACTGCTCCCAGACAGGGTGTAGTGTTTGCTGTTGCTTTCACATCTGGCTATTGAGTCAGCTGAGCTGGTTGTCTCAGTTATAATATTGGGGCTTTTGGCTTTTTGTTTTTCAATTATCCAGCTTGGTGCCAAAAAAGGTGGTTTGGGAGCCCAAAAAGTGAGCAGCCAAAGCTTTAATGAGATTGAAAAACAAGCACAAGCTGTAGATAAAATGAAGGTACAAGAGGATCTTCACAGTAGTAAGAAAACTGAGAAAGAAGAGCCACTGTAAGTATGAGTTAATTATACAATGGTAAACCATGAAGCCTAATTTAATGAGCTAATTGACAGCCTTTTAAATACTACCATAGATCAGCATATGCCAATAAAACTTCAGTTCTTCAAAAAAATGCCCAAACAGACATGGATGGTTAAAATGAGCCAAGCAGTAATTCCCCCAGTGCCTTTTTTTTGGCTGTTAAATATATGCTTATACAGTTGATGAGTTACTGTAAAAAATTAAGTATTTAGAAGACTCTTGGCTCTTGAATATTTTTAATCTCATGCTAGTTACCTAGTTTATTTTGGTTTGGTGTAGTGAACTCAATGCTATTGAAAACAGTTTTTCTAAGAGCACAGGGAATATTCAGCTTAACTTGTGCTTACTGGGTTAGAGCAGAGGAAATTTAAGTATGGCTCAAATTGTCTGATGAAGTTTTCAGCTGATTTATACTGGAACTGCCTTCATTTGCACCAAAACACTTTGAACAATTCTGTCTGAGGCCTTGAATCTGTTGGTCCACCTGAATTAATAAATACTCAGCCCTAAAACTCAGGATGCTTTTGCTGATTCCTTCCACATTCCTCTGCTATGTGCTTTTGGTTTTTAATATTTCATTAGTTGTCATCAAAATTAGACTACTAAATAGTGGGTTAGTGTACACTTCTACAGTTACAGAGCTGTCAGGTGCTAGAGAATCCTTCCCATAACCTCTTAAGAAATTTTATGAATTATTACATAATTACAGGATCAGTTTTTGCTCATGAGACCAGAGTCTTTGGTCTACAGTCTCCTCCCCATTTCTTTTGCTTATTTTTATGTTGTCCTTGCAGAAATGAGTATTTTGGTTACATTAAAAATGCCAATCACAAGGGGATCATTTGAAGTATTTTAATCACAACATCAGGGTTCTTGGTGATTGCCAAAAACTACCAGTGGAGAGAATCTGAAGTAACAACTAAGTAATAAAAAAATGATTGTTCATGTATTATTATTCTTTATCCATATTGTCTTTGATTGTATAATTTAGTTAGGAAGGAAGTCCCAAGTAGGGTCTTGGGTTTTGTGTCAGAAATGTATAAATCCAAAGATCCAAGCTAACTTTTATTAAAAGTTCTGCAGCCTTTCTACATTAGCCAAAACCTTCTAAAAATGCTTGTGAACACAAGGGATGCACATACACTGAGTTTATGGATCCAGTCCCAGTGGAGGCAAGAGAACTGTATTTCCCTGAAATTATCATTTGGGAGTTTTAACTGTAGGTGGCAGCAGATACCAGAATAAAAGGAAGAGTGAACTCAGCTAAAACTGCATTTGCTTCCAACTAATTTGTGTGGTGGTTTTAATTTTAAAACCTTGAGTAATAAGCTTTACTAATTCATTCAATATGACTTTGTTATGTGGCAGGAGTGGAAGTGATTCTGTTGTAGTTTAGTATTTAGAAGGAGGAAGAGTTCAGAGATGTGAAACTTTAAATGTGATTTTAAATTTGTAGACCATTTCCTTACCTGTTGCTGTGCACTGATGAGAACAGATAGCTGAAATTACTTTTAAAGTTTTGATCACTATTCCCATTTGTTTTAATCAACAGCAAATAAGATTTTGATGTTCATAAAATAGATTTCCTGAGAAGGGCTGCTAATCTTGCTGCTTAGAGTGCTGAGTAGATGTTAATCAATTATTCCTTTCTGCTTTGCAGCACATCTACCAGCAGCATTCTAAATCTCATCTGCTTTTCTTCTCATAGTTCATTTGTACTTCATGCCAGTTGAGACTTAGGAATTAAAATATTGCTGAGTTGCTCATTAAAATTAATAAAAATTTTATCCCTTTTGACCTGACAAATTACATTTAAGCAGTATTTCTGCAATTCTGTAATCAAGATGAAAAACATCAGTCTCTGCTGCACTGATGTGACTGGAAAATATTAAGATGGTTTAGAGGTAAGGGATGGAGACTTAGCTGGGCCCAGATGTGCCTGAAGGAAAGACATTAGAAAATACAGTGCTACAATAAATATTGTTAATTTTCTACGAATATTCTGGTCTTATCATTCAGTGTAGCATTGGACATTTCTCTAGTAACTGTTTTTTTTTTCCAGTGTATCATCTCTAAGGTTGGCCTACAGAGATCTTGATATTAAAGCAAGAGAAGAAACCTTAAACCTCTCTGGTAAGAAGAAAACAGAACTGGAGAGGCTTGGCATGGGATTGGGCAGCAACAGGAGGTATGTGGAGTTCTGGAAACTGTATTTGAAATACTCTGTGGTTTTATGCTCCTATCCCTCATTTTACTCAGGAAATGAAGAAATGGACTAGAGCATGTTATGGAAACTTGAGCAATGTCAGCAAAAAGTCTTTGTCAAGGGGAAGCTTCTGATAGATTTAAGTTCTAACCTGGCAGACAGAGGTCAACCTAGATTGTGCTTTCCAGCTGTCAGAACAGGCTTTGTGTTCAGAAGTCCTGTCCCTGCTTGAGAGAATAACAGTTTTCCAAGGGTTTCCTTTAATTTAATTCCTCCTTCCTTAAATGTTAGTAAAGCTTGGGCTTTCTCAGCAAGCTTCAGAAACTAGGTTTGGGCTTTGATTTATTTTTTTTTCTTTTAGGGTGTGAATTTTGTCATCTCTTTACATGCTTGTTTTCTTCCTGTCCCCAGTAACATCTCTCACTCAGTTGCCTCAGATATGCAAACAATAGAGCAGGAGACACCTACAATTGCAAAGCCAAAGAAGAAGTATGTGGATGATGTGGAAGACTCTTACTTCTCTTCTAGCTCAAGGTATTCAGTAAGCTTTTGATGTAGAGTGAGCCCAGAAGCATGTACAGTATTTCTGAAAGCTGAGGTGAAGGCAGTTTGAACCTGTGTACACACCCAGGTTGTTTTCAGGGGATATCTGAATCAGAAGAGTTGTGGAAAAGTTGGCTTTGCCTCAGTGACAGATGGATTTGTGAAGGAGGGGAGGTAGTTTTGTTGGCAAAGTGGTCTGAACTACGTGTTTGTAGATTTTATCTTGTCCAGAGTCTGGTCTCTGCTTGCACAGACAGTTGCCATATAAACTTTTATTTGCTTTATTCCAAATTCAGGGAACTTTTTGTCAGAACGACTTGTGTTCATTCCTTTTTTCTTTCATTCTTGGGCTATTGTCTTCAAATTAAACAAGCACTGAAGTCTGGTATTAGATGTACTACAGTTGCATCATTCTCTGCATGCCAAATGCAAAACAATCTTTTTGAGGGGTTGTGCAGGGTGTGTTCATATTTCACAGACTTTTATGTGTCTGAACATAAAATGTAAGTGAAAAATAATTGGAACATTTGTTATCAGAGGATGAGTACAAAGCACCCTATAAAATACTGCTCTTGGAAGAAGAAAAATAATTAAATCTTACAGGCACTAATTGTAATGGACCAGCTGTTTCTGATACAAACAGGTGTTGCTTTCATAAACTGCCTTTTTTTGATCTGTGCCACAACAACATGAGAAATTGTACCTAATTGCTTGTAGACAGGCAAATAAAAGCCCAAAGGCTTTTGTGTCACTATTTTTTAGTGCAATCACTACAGCAGAAACACAAAACGTGGGTCCAAGGAAAGTGGCAGCAGTCTTGTAAAATAAAACAGCATTTCAGTGCTTGCCTTGTTTGTTCCCTGAAAAGAACTGTGGCTGATCTCAAAGTATTCATCAGCTACCAGCAGGCAAAGGATGAATTATGGAGAAGGCTTTTTAATGTGTTGTGGTTCAGTGATGAGAGGATAAATTGTAACCTGGGTGGATCTAATTGTAACCTGGGAGGATCTAATTGGAGGTGGTACACAAGTTCATTCTCTTTAGAGAAAGAACAGTCAGATTTGGACTTGTGAAGGATGTTCCTATCTTTATTTCAAGCTGTGACTTTGAAGTAGAGGCAAAGTAGCTTTAGCATCATCTTAGTATATGCCCAAAATTAAGCAAGGTAAAGGTCTCAAGGTTTGGACATAAAATTGAAGCCTCTGAAAGTCCTGAATTTTGATGTTTTGCTTTTGCTACAGTTATTGAAATCTTTATTAATGTCACAATGTAAGATTTTGTTTTCTGTTAAATGCAGTTTTTCTTTCTCTTCCCCACCCCAATATTGATGAAGTATTTTGCAAAGCTACAAAAATCTGAGAGGGAAGGTTAGAGAAAATAAACTCAAATTTTACTCAAATCAGCTTATGCAGGCCCTGCCCAGTGCCATGGTTTTGGTGGCATTGTGAGACTGGAGAGCTTCAAATCCTTAAAAACACCTTGCTGGTTTGTTATTATGGAATTTATGAAATTGCTGTGGTTTCTTTTTGTCAGGAAAAAAAAAAGAAACCTTTTTTTCAGGAACCTCAGGAGAGAGGCTCCTGGTTCAGATCTGTCCCTCATATTTTCCATGCTCAATGCTCAGACTTTCCTGCTGCAGGTGTCACATTTCTCATAAACTGCATAAATGAGTGGTCTGACCATTCATAGCAAAAACATGGAGAACTTTCTTTTTTAAGAGTATTTTTCACAAAATGCAGGTGCAGACTTTAATATCCTATCTTATTCTACTGAATAGTTCCATTCTCCTATGCCCCTTTGGTTTTGATCATCTTTCTCCCCATCCTGGTCATAGCCAAACTTAAGGTAAATTTCTTCAAGCACAAAATCTTAATCTTTGGCATTTTAATAGGTTTTGGTGTTATATATTTTTTAAAATATTTTCCATGTATGCTGAGATATGTGTAGGTAATCAAAAGGGGAAAAGATCAAATCATGTACCAGAATTGACAAACATGCTTAATTTTTCCCCCTTTTCTTTATTTTGTGTTTTCCCCATGGTTTTGATGTTCAAGAGAAGATTGCCTGATTAAATTCAGACTCACTTTCAAGTGAGTTTTTAGCATTTAATTTTAATAAAATGTGCTGCAAAACTCACAAGTTCCTAATATTTGGATTAAAAAATAATATAGAACCAGAAATAAAGCCTTTCCTGCCTGTTTTGAGCTGGATTGTATAAAGTTTCTAAAGCAGTATTGTGAAATCCAAATTACATGAAAACATACTTGCTAGTGAATACTTATAGCAGTCATTATCTAACAACAAATAAATATATTCCTACTTTTCAATAAGCTAACAGAATTCTGACTTTTCAATAGGTTTTTCTTTCTTTCATTCTAGGTACTATGATTCTTCAGATTTGAGGAGCAGCACTTTCTCTAAATGGGATGACAATTCAGATGATTTTTGGAAGAAAGAAAATAATAGTAAAGACATTGATACATTGTTAACTTCAAAAAGCACAGGATTTTCAGACAGGTACACCAAGAAAACCAAACTGATTTTTGTCCAGAAAGCCCAAGTTTTAATGTGATTTGAGTCCTGGTCATAGTAGTGGGATTTTCTTCAGTTAGTAGAAGGAGAATTTGGCCAGAACTTCCATCAGCAGTCAAGTGATCTCCTGACTGAATTTCTTTTGGAAGCTGAATTTCTTCCTTACATTTTAAGCACTGTCTGTTGTGCTGTTCAGTGCATGTACTGGAGGTAATTCCCCAACACTTTCAGCAAAAGAGGAAATAGACAAAAGATGTGGGGAGAAACTCAAATATTTGCCCTGTACTGAGCACATACCTGCTTTGTTTATTGTGTGATGAATCAAGGGAAGCCCTGTTAACAATTGAATGAAAATTCGGGGTGCTCAGTACTGGAGACACAAACAACAGGTCTGATTGTGATGATAAAAAATACCTTTTCTCTATGACAACTGTGTTTTTATCTGTGTAACCAAGTAGAAAATGTAAGAATGGGGGGGGAGAAAGTTATGTACTTGGTTGGTGTGTCTGCCTCTCTTCTTTCTACTTTAAATCATATTTTTCATTTACCAGTGCAGTACAGTTAGAGCACTTCAGTGCTGCTTGTTGGATTCCTTTCATTGTGCCACGATGTGCAGGAGGTTTCCCTCCTGATGCAGTTCATTTTATTTTCCTGCCAGGCCTGCATCTCGGCGGAAGCCTGAATGTGAACCCCCTGCAAACACAGATGAAGCACAGAAAAAATTTGGCAATGTCAAAGCCATTTCATCAGACATGTACTTTGGAAGGCAAGATCAGGCTGATGTAAGCTGGAAACAGTGATAAGTTTTTTTAAGTGTTAAAATATTCTTTGACTACAAAAATGGTATTCTTGTGAGTAAGAGAGAAGGCAATAAATAGTTAAAATTGGTAGAATGTGTCCACTTGATTGTTTATTTGATAGAGATGCACAAATTTCTGATCATTTAGAATTTAATTTTAAAGAATTGTAGTTAACCTCCATCATTCTTCTTTCCTGATACAAGTGGTAGACTATGATTCAGCACTCCTGATTTTTGATAGAATCAGGCTTAATTTGTTCTAAATTCCCAAACTGATGGCAACAAACCACTGCTGAAACATCTTCCTGCTATGTGTTTGCTACATGAAAACATCATTAATGTTGTCAAGTTAACTAAGTAAATAAATTGTTCAGTGAATTGCATGGAGTTGAATCAGCCTAGAAAAAAGAGATTAGTATTGTGCTGCAAAGTGTCATATGGTTGGAAGGGTCAGCAGGATGTAAACTGCAGTACTTCCCCCTCCATTTCACATTTCTTAGTTGTTGTTTTTAATGGTTGCATAGTTTTTCAGCAGTTGTAGGGTAACTAACAGAGAGTGGGGACCTTTGGGGTTGCAATGATAAATGTCACTCTTGGGTAACTCAGAAATGAGATGGTGGCAAATTCAGTGTAAGTGATGTGAAAACTGAAATGGGCACAACTCTTGGTATGGTCCACTTCAGTTCTAAATGTCTGTAGTCTCTTAGATTATCTGACATGACCTCAAAAGGTGGCAGCAAGATGATAAAATAATTTTTATTCTCAATTCTTTTCCAGTATGAAGCAAGGGCTCGGCTAGAAAGGCTTTCTGGAAGCACATCCATAAGTTCAGCTGACTTGTTTGAGGACCAGAGAAAACAAGCAACAGGTACAGATCCAACAGAGTGAGAAAGTGGGGAATGCAGGCCCTGACTCTGCTTCTAATCACAAGCAGCATCTCTGTGTTCTGCAGGCAAAATGCTAATAGCTCCAACAGGCATGGCAGGTGTAGTCATTGCTTAAATGTTAACCCCTTGAATTTCAAGTTCTCTCTTTTTGATTTTTTAAGTTCAGTATTTTATACTGGAGGGGTGTGTTGCAAATAACAGACTATTTTGTAAATAATATTTATCAATGGAAAATTAATATTTTCCAATGAGGTAACACCTAAATGGACTCTCAGTTTTTTTGATCAGTTACCATCAACAGCTCATTAGCTGTCATAATAATACTGGGTCTAGGAAAAAATCATTAATACAATGTTAGTGGAGTCGAAATTTCCATGTTATCTGTTGCATGGCATACCCATTCAGTGGGATATTTCCTTCTACCTCTGGCCTTACAAAATTATGAAGGAAGATCTTCACTTGGATTGTCTTTTTCAAAGATTTGTTGGAGCACTGCACATTGGGGTGTGTAGTTCATCAAGTCAGAAAGGGAGAAAGATTAGATTGAGTGAGAAGGAGCCCCTTGTGGTACTGAAAATGTCTCATGTTTTCTTTCCAACACTTCTTGGATTGTGCAATAATGTGCAGTGGAAAAGCTGGCAAATACTGGAACATTCTATAGGCTTAATCAGTTGAGTTTCATTCTTTAACTTTTAAAGAAATTGGAAGAGAAGTTACTGAAGAACTTGAAATCTGTGAGTAATTATTCAAATAGGCTGGAAAAACAAACAGTGTGCAGCATCTGATGTTACTTTGGAAAAGTAGGAGGGAAAAACCCCAAAACATGTGACTGTTTAGTTTTGTTCCCCTGAAAGCAAGTTTGAATACACTGACTAGCAGAGAAATAACTTCTGTTACCAGCTGCTTAAGTAAAACCAGGGTTTAGGAATTAGAAATGTGAAAAAAAAAAAAATTAAGGAGGGAAGAAGATATCAAGCAGAAATCACAGTAAGTTGTTTTGAGCACTTGCAACATGGTGTCATAAATTCACACTATATCAAAGGTACAGAAACTTCCTTTCCAGCATGTCTCTGCTACACCCCTCACCCCAAAAGTTGAGGGGTCACCCTTCTTGGAGAAATGGAATTAATGCCTAGACTA
The DNA here is from genome assembly GCA_013397375.1 of Toxostoma redivivum. NCBI lineage: Eukaryota > Metazoa > Chordata > Aves > Passeriformes > Mimidae > Toxostoma > Toxostoma redivivum. Next base: position 6,398 of record VXBI01013192.1, on the reverse strand, counting down.
TCATTAGTTCCATAAAATAAACATAATCAGGACACTGTCAATAAAAACACACTGGAGTCCTTGCTGGGATAAAACATCCTTTGCACCTAAGATTGTTTTTATGAGCACTGGTGAGATGTCAGGGTAGAACAGTGTGGGGCTCCTTGCTTGTGTACAGAATGCTGTCGGGAGGTTTTTAACCAAAGAGGGACCTGCAAGAAAAGGCCTTTTTGCATTATTTCAGAGCTGATGCTTATGAAAGTCAAGTGGCTGACTTGGAGGTGCTGACTTGGAAGGAAACCACAAGAAAAGGAGTTGCTTTCCTGCCTTGTTTATAAGAACTTTTTCAGACCAGCCAAACTTAGCCAGCAAATGATGAGAGAATTCTTGTGGCTGAGAAGTGGTTAGAGCTTCTCAGGTTATTTATATCTGCAGATTTTATTTCTATGACTGATTTTAGTAACAAAAATGCCTGAAGCATTTGATGAGTGGAATAGATTGTAAGAAGGCCAAATTACAGCTCAGAAATAGGGTTGTCTGAGGGAAATCTTGAAGATAATCTATAAAGAGGGTCTATAATATATAAAAACCCATGCTGGACTGAAGGATTGGATTGGGAAGTTCTCTGAATGTGACAAGGGATCCGTGCTACAAACATTATCTCCAGGATGCTCAGCCTGCTAAGGAGGCAGGTGCCTTTAACTTGCCAGGACAGAGGAGCTACAGGTTCCCTCTCTCTCTCTTTCCTCTTCCACCCCTGTTTGAAAGACTAAAAGGAGTCTCCATTTGGAAAGTGGTCTGGTTTGGGATGGTTACTCCCTGGAGCCCCTTTTATTCCCAAGATCTTTGGGGTGACCTCATTGTGGCCTTCCAGTGCCTGAAGGGAGCCCACGGGAAAGATGGAGAGAGACTCTTGACAAGGGCCTGGAGTGACAGGACAAGGGGGAATGGCTTCACACTGACAGAGAGGAGGTATAGATGGGATATGAGGAGGAAATTGTTCCCTGTGAGGGTGGTGAGGCCCTGGCACAGGTTGCCCAGAGAAGCTGTGGCTGCCCCATCCCTGGAAGTGTCCCAGGCCAGGCTGGATGGGGCTCTGAGCAACCTGGGATAGTGGAAGGTGTCCCTGTCCATGGCAGGGGTTGGAATGGGATGATCTTTGAGGTTCTTTCCAACCCAGGCCATTCTGTGATTGACTGTGATCACAGTTCTGTGATTCTGGTTCACAGAACCAGATTTGTGCCTTTGACAGTATCCCATATTTGATATTAAGGCATGCTAGTAATTATTTTCACCAGTGAGCGGGTGATGGTAATTGTTAGCATGTTAATACTTAGCATGCAATTAGTTTAGAGTAGAATTAGAGTAGTTAATTAATTATCTTTGATTTCTGTTACTTTTAGACCTGTACTATCCATAATAACAGCAGAGCTAATTCTGTCCAAAACATACTGATTTTAAGGAAGGCCAGACTGCCAGCATTGTTCTGGAGTTTTCAAACCTAATTTATTTACATTTACTGTAATTTCTGTGGGTTTTTCCAAGCCTTAGGTGTAATAAGGCAAAATACAAGTGTTTATACAGCATGGAAATACCCCTCTCTGCATGCACACAAATAGGGGTCATCACTTCAGCCACCTCTGAAATTCATTCATCTTTAAATTGCAAGGGGATAACAGCTGTTGAGGATACAAAACAACATTTGTCACACACTGGAAGTACAGAATAGGTCACCTACTATCCCAACATGAATTGCTTAGCTGGGAATACAGAGTGTAGGGGATGACACTCTCGGGTGGAATGATGAAAACCTGTAAACAATCCAAAAGAAGATGTATTTAAGACATTGAGATCTCTGTCTAGTGCTCCTAATCATCCATTGTACTTCAGGGATAAAAAAAAAGGTTGATTTTAATATAAAACTCTGTTTCTTTCATGTGTGTTCTTTTAGGAAGCTACAATATTAGCAATGTCTTGCCTTCAGCTCCTGATATAGCTCAATTTAAACAAGGAGTGAAATCCGTGGCTGGAAAACTTTCTGTCCTTGCTAATGGAGTTATGACATCTATACAGGTGAGTAAAAATGTCACAATCTATTAACCATCAGTTGAAGTCTTTCTGTAGGGATTTAATACCATGGATCCTGCCACTGAGTTATCTCAAGAGAGAGAAAAGAGTGAATTTAGTTTTGAGCTCTGTAGACCTCTCAAAGTAGACAGTAAATCTTTATAATTTAAAAGAATAAATCCGTATCTGCTGGCCTTCATTAGAAATATCTTTTTTCTTACAATTAAAACAAAAAATCCCATCATGAAAGTTATTTGTTGTCACTATTTTTAAAGTCATCACTGTTCCTAACTCAGAATGGAATAGTTTGATTGGAAGGGATCTGCAGTGATAATCCAGCCCAACTCTTGTGTTGGCTCTTTCATTGAACTTTGCTCCATGTTTTTTGCACAAAATAAGCCATCCTGGCCTCAGTGTCCAGCATGGTTTGTGCTCCAGTCCCTTGGCAATTCCTCTATGAGCTCTCAGGTGTTTGAAAATCAGGCTGATTATCCTGGAATTCAACCCTAAACTCCAGTTCTTGGAAGCACTGGTCAATTTCCTGAAAGTCTTGAAGAATTCAGCTGCTCTTCATTGCACAAATGTAAATAAAACTGATTTCTTTCCATGGAAAACCCATTCATGTCTGGTTTGTTTTTTGGTTTTACTTCTCTAGGATCGATATGGTTCCTAACTGAAGCTAAAGAAGGATTCTTCTTCAGGCACACAAGTAATCACTCTGCTGATTCAAATGAAGGTTGCCTTAAGACTGATGATGTTTTTACCTGTTTCTTAGTGCAGATTTCTGACTCAGCCTCTTCTTAGTGCTGTTTCATCTTAACAGAGCAGAAATCTTGCAGCAACTTGTTACATTGCATATACCTTTTCTTTTTGCTTCCTTTCCAGTCTTTATTTCTTAACAACCTTTTTGTTAGATAAGCTGGGAGCTTTATTTCATTATTGGCTCTGTCTGAGATGCAGGAGTGAGAAAGGAGGTGGTGGTGTTTAGTAGACTGTAGCAAAATACATATTTAAATTAAACCTGTGCTTGCCAAGAAGTAAAAGCTCTTGAAGTCATAAATTGATGTGCATTAAAATGGTGGGGAATTAGTGGTTTAAAGCAGTATTCCAGCTAGAAGGTTCTGTGCTTAGATGTGAAGTGTGGAGAAGTCAAAATGTGGTAATACTGAATAGTGGATTTCATCTTGTTGTGGGGATTGTCTATTTATTCCTAGTTTTGAAAGTTACAAAAAAAATTGCAATATAGAATCCTTAAGTGCTTTTAAAAATTCTGTATTGTGTAAAAATTGAAAAAAAAACTTGAAATATACTAAGGGCCTAATAGAGTAGTTAATGAAATACTTGTTAAAATGTTTAGCACAATCTTAGATTTTTGATAAATTATCAATTACCGAATAAGGAATAGTGGGGCTGTGTTTTAGACAGTCTAGAATTTATTGCTGATGACATCCTGCATAAAAATTATTATGACCTTAAAGAAAAAATTTTACAACCAAGAATGAATTCAAGTTAATTCTGTTCTGTAATTTTCTTAATTCAAATTTGTAAACTGCTGATATCTAATAAAAACAATTGATATAAACTCAGTTTTGAATTCAATTTCTATTTCTATCAGTATCCAGCTTTCTAAACACTGTCATCTGTATTTTGTCTATACAGTGGTCTGGTAAAATTAGCTTTTAGTTTTAGTTTCAGGTAGTTAAACTTGCTTTCTTATTAAATTGCTGTAGTGATTTGGAAATCTAAACACTAAAGTTGGGGGTAAAAAATAAACTACTGAACTGAGATACTGTGTTAAGTACAGTTAACAGTGTAACTGTATTTGGGATTAAATTTCTACCTGCCTCATATCTAATTCCGACTTCTGATAACCTGTTCTTGTGGCTGTTTGGTTTAGATTTATTGATTAAATTTACTCATCAAAAAATTACCTTTCTTTTTAAGGGAGTTCCAAGATGAGCATTTTTTCTGCCTAATGGTAGAGCTTTGCAATAAAAGATTTACTTTCCTACCTCCTTTCCCACCCTATAGAGATGATTTTGGTAATGTAACAAAAAAATGTAGTGTTCAGGGCATGCTTTGGTTCTCCCTAATTACAGGTAGCAGTTTTTGACTTTCAAAGCATTCTTCGTTTGAGCGTACACATAAATTTGTTACAAATAATTAAGATCAGTTTTTTGAAGTTGTGATACACAAACAGCATCCAAACTTGCAGAAGAGATGCTCCTCCAGCATCTGGGCTGCATATTCAGACATCTGAGGATGGAAGCAGATGCTTAAATTAGGGCAGGGGAGGGTAAGGAGATACAGTTCTGTCCCCTCTCATTTGTAACGATTGGTGACATCAGCTACACTGCAGTAACTGTGTCCTGGTTTTATGCATTGTTGCAAACCGCTCCTAGATGGAAAAATACAAAAATATGTACGTATAAATGCTTTTGTGGCAAGTTTCTAAGGGAGACCTAGGGGCTGTGCCGGTGCCGGTTCCGGGAGGAGGGCGGCGGTTCCCCGGAGCAGGCCCTGGATCGCGGCTGGAAGCGGCGGGCGCGGGTCCCGCCCGTGCCGGCCCCGGGAGCCCCCGACGCCGCCGCTCCCTCAGCGCCGCCCGCCCCGTGGGGCGCCCCCTGGCGGACACGGAGCGGCGGAGCGAGCGCAGCGCCCCCTGCCGGGCAGGGCCGGCCCCGAACC
>VXBI01013183.1:65889-106776 GCA_013397375.1 Toxostoma redivivum | reverse complement strand
CCATGGGAATCTCATGAGTTTTAGCAAGACCAAGTGCAAAGTGTTGCACCTAGCATATGNCAGGGCCCTAATAAAGCACCGCATATAACGACTTCGGTTGTTATGTGTCTTTAATTTCTTTTATCGGGCAACACAGCTGAGACAGCTGAAGGATGGAATGTCATCCAGAGGGACCTGGACAAGACAGAATTCCCATTACCCATGGGAATCTCATGAGTTTTAGCAAGACCAAGTGCAAAGTGTTGCACCTAGCATATGGCAACTCCTGGTACCAACACAGGCTGGGGGATGAACAGATCAAAAGCAGCCTGGCAAGTTGGAGTGTGAAAACAGAGGCCTCTCTGAGTCTTTCACAGAGAGAACAGAATGTAAGAATTAAGTTAAAAACCTTTACAGAAATTAAAGTACATTAAGCCACACAGACATGAAATAGAAGTGTCAGCTTAAATTTTAAGTAAGTTAGTTTAAGTAAGTAAGAATATGTTTAAGTGCCTTAAAAGGTAAAAGCCTTAGAATTTAGTGTGAAAAACAAGCTTCAGTGAGAGCTCAAACACAAAAAGAAGCTTCAAAAACAAGCTGCAGTGAGAGCTCAAAAAGATAGTTTAGCCATAATAAAAATAGAGTAAAAATATTGCTAACATTCTTCAGATAGGCCACAAGCGCAAACTATATGTAAACATTTGTATTATAGAACCAGAATTCTAATAGGTTTGGAAGAAATGCTTCAGATTCATGTTTGTAGCTCATTGGGTAATTTGTAAATAAGAATCTGTGTATTGGAGTGAGTCTCACCCTCTTCTCTCTCCTCACCACCATCATCAACGCCTGGAAGAAGACAGGAACTGCGGATGCAACTTTGGCCCTCCCAGGACCTTGGACTAGGAGTGGCTTCTACTTCTAATCGGGACTTTACTTCTATTCAGGACTCTATGCCACAAGCTTTTAGCTCGGACTTTATACTTGTGACTCTTTGCCTTTTGAGACTTATGTGCCTTTACAATAAACAACTTTTAACAACTTTAACTAACAAGTGCTCTGCTCTTCAAAGATACCAATTCCAACACCTGGGGAGAACTATTTGGGGCTGCTGGTGGGTGAGAGCTGGACATGACCCAGCCATGGGCACTCCCAGCCCAGAAAGCCAAACGTGTCCTGGGCTGCATCCAAAGCAGCGTGGGCAGCAGGGGAGGGAGGGAATTCTGCCCCTCTGCTCTGCTCTGGTGAGACCCCAGCTGGAGCCCTGCATCCAGCTCTGGGGTCCCTGCACTGGAAGGACAGAGGAGGGACACCAAGATGACTGGAGGAGTGGAGCATTTCTCTTATCTGGAAGGGCTGAGAGAAAAGGTGATTGTTCAGCCTGGAAAAGAGAAGGCTTAACAGTGACATAATTGTGACCTTCCAGGACATAAAGGAGAGTTACAAGAAGTATGGAGAGGAAATTTTTACAAGGACATGTAGTGAAAGAACAAAGGGGAATGGGTTTAAACTGAAAGAGAGTAGGTTTAGATTAGATATTAGGAAGAAATTCTTTGCTGTGAGGGTCGTGAGGCACTGGAACAGGTTGCCCAGGAAGTTGTGGGTGTCACACCCCTGGCAGTGTTCAAGGCCAGGCTGGATGGGGATTTGAGCAATCTGGTCTAGTGAAAGGTGTCCCCATCCAAAGCAGAGGGTATAGGGCTAGATGACCTTTAATGTCCATTCCAATCCAAGCCATTCTGTGATTCTAACACTGACCTGCTGTCTTGACTTTCTTGGCTTGAGCTAGGATGTGCCTCATTGCTAGAGACTGGGCTGGTCTTAAACTGTTCTGCTTTTCCATTCTGACTGCTGCTAGACTGTGTCCTTGATGGTCAAAGCATGCCTCAAACTGGCTTGCTCCCATTCCCAGTGCCTGAATAATATTTTCCTGGTGGAACAGCCTACATGTAGAGAGCAAGCCCTTCACACAGAGTCAGATATTTCTAGAATCCCAAAACAATTCAGAAGATTCTGCAGCCCATAAAATGAGGTATATTATGAATAATGCCATTAGTAACTATTCCTGGAGGCTTCTTTTAATTTAAATACTGCCATTGGATGAATTCAATGTCTTCAAGGAGCTGGCTAAGAACTAAATAAAACCAGAGAGGAAAAGGACAGTTATTTCAAACTTGGTTCTGACCTCAGAGTGTGACAACAGGGATGATTTCAAATCATCTTTGATAGCTGAAGAAGAGCTCAAATGTTCTGATTATTAAAATGTATCAAATTACTTCCTTTCTCTAATCAGTAAACTAGCACTTTAATTATTACAAAAAGGCCATACAGTTTACAATCAGAAACAATGTAGGTGTTAAATTAATAAAGCAGTGATAGTTTGAGAAAATTAATAGCATTTCTGATTCCATGCACCACATTTACAAAATTGAACTACTATTTACAAAATTAAATTGAACTACTCCCATTTGTGGAAGACGTGTCCAGTTATACCAAATGTCCTTGATTACAGTGAATACCTTCCAGCATGGGAAAGGCTTCATATACATAAAGCTACAGCAAATTTTACTATTAAGTATTAGTTATATGAGCACAAATGTATACACTTATTACAGCTATTATTCAAAAAAGCAAAAGCCATGACAGCTGGGTACAGAAACCAGATGCCGAAGTATGAAGATGACAGCAGAGGTGGCAATAAAACTGGAAAGGAAGCTGACATGGCAGCCACTCATTCATGAAGAAACACCTAATTTGCAGGAGAAAAATCTTCAAAGTTTGACAAACTGGTTCCTTGGGGAACTTAGACTGGTCTCAAAGCTTCCTTGATCTTTGTCCAATAAACTAGAAAAACTGGAAAGGTCCATAACTGCTAAGACATGACTAGATGAAAAGATACTGCCTTGTGGGTAGTACACAAATTCTTCCAAGTATGACTGCAAAAGATTTGTTGAGATTGTAGAAACTCCACCAATGCTCCAAATGGAACATTTCCAGATTATAAACAAAATAATACTAAAAAAAATCCTAACAATAACAACAACAAAACAAAGTGACATCTGACTATTTAACAGGATTACAAGTCTAGAAGAGTTATGCTGAACAGGAGACAAAAAACACAACCCAAAGAAGGACTTGCATAGAAAATTCCAGCAAGAGTGGCTTGTGACTAAAGCTCATTTGATCTAAACATGTGCAAGTCATTAAAGATATAAACTGTGGATCAAGCAACAAGCACAGTCCAGACAACTCTCAAAACATTCTTCACTATGGAAACTGGTGTCTCATGTGACCAAACATTATTGATTCAAAGGAAAAATTAAGCAGAAACTAAATATACCCCAAAACCTAATGTATATAAAGAGTGGAAGAGTGGCTGCCAGAAATGCAGATCATTTGTATCATAAAGGAAATGCTGTGAGTTTTCAAGCTTATTAACCTACAGAGAACAAAATATATTCTAAGATCTCTGCCACTGTCAGAGCCAGCTTGACAGAAGGAGATGAAAAAAGCCCTCTTTTATTTGGTCTCTCTCTGCCTGGCAAAGTATGTTTGTACATTTATGTCAACAATGTAGAAAATCCTTTGGTAAAAAATCTCAAAAGGAAACTTAACAGAATTTTTTGACCAACATCTGGTGTAATTCCAAGTTATTCTGTGCCCTGAAAATATATAGTTGCAATAGTTAATCTTGAAGAATAACTGCCAAATTCTGAAAACTTTGTCTTCTGTGCTTTGTGATTTAAACGTAAAAACACACTCATTAAGACTGTGCTTTAATAGAATTACCATACCACATTTAATGCTAGTAACAAAGACATGTAATTATTTATATTTGTAGAAATGTGGGGCTACCATATCTGAAAATAGGTCTAAGAAATTTTATAGTAATATTGTCATATGAGTGTGAAACCAGTCATATGACTATACAGCAAGATTATTCAAGCTCTTTATATATTTTTTCTACATTTTATCTTTATATTTTATCAATAGAAAACTGGGCTGGTTTTTACAAGAAAATTTGAACACGGCTGCATCATAATAGTGTGATTGTTCCCAACTTCAATCCTTTAAATTCCTACAGAAAAACCAGATGAATTTGGTAATCTGGCTTCTGTTGTGGCATCATAATTTTAATAAAATTTGCTTTAGCAAAAGAAAGGGAAAAAAAAAGTTTAAATTCAGCATAGTGCTTTGACAGTGCTATTTTTTTCCCTGAGAACATGAATTTTCACATTTTTAGTACTAGTAACATACAAGTAGAGTCTTGTCTATGTTTTGGCTGTGCCTCATGGCACTATATTATAGTTGCACTCAATGATCATGCACTATGCATTTTTTCTGCATAGTGCATCATACTCTTCTCTTTCTGTGAAGAAAAAAATGCTATGCTGGATTTTGTAGGTGGGCTAAGCCTCATCTCTGTAATGGAGTGATACCTCTGCAACTGCCACAGAAGCTGTATAATTAAGAGACACACCAAAGGTCATTGAATGCCACTTACATCCAGTTGGTGATGCTTGGAAAAGCATCCTCAAGTCTGTATCTAAGAGTGATCCCTTGATAACTCAAGATTACCAAAGCCAGCATGGAAAAATACATACTCTGAGATCTGCTTCCACTAGGAGTGATTTCCTCTATGGGACAATACTCTCCAAGCACAAGCTACTCAAAAAGAAGAAAAGAAAGAAAAAAATAAAGATTAAACTACCTGTGAAAAGACTGACTATGAGGCTGCAGTATAAGAGAGAGAATCCAAAATGTGAAAAGATCCAAGGCCATACAATATGATACAAGCTGAAATAAGACACAGACCAAGGCCAAGTTTAGCTGTCACTTGATAAGGATAGATGGGTTGTGTGGTAAAGAAAGCAGCTATGGCTATTGCCTTTATGTGTCTGCAGGGGCCTGGCAGCTGTGCACCTCTGCCTGCAAGACCTCCTGTGCAGGGAGGGCCAGCCCCTGCCCTGGGTTCTTGACCTGAGGGGCAACAGAGGGAGCAATGGTCAGCTGCAGCAGAAAAGCCCCCCATCATCCAGGTTTTGGATGAATGTGGGTACTGCCTTGACAATTCCTTATCATTGCACACATTTAATCCTGTTAGCAAAGCCTTTTTCTGTTATTCAAGTAAGCTTGAATCTGCATAATACCTGATTTTTATTCAAATGTATTCATTATAGACAGCAGTTATAGAACAGTAAGAACCTGCTATGGCCTATTTTTTTAATACAGATATATCTATCTTGCTGTAATGGAAAAAGGAAATCCATTTAAAAGGCACCATTAATCCATAAAACCACTACCCATGCTACGTTTTAAAAGTTTATTGAATTTTAAAACTGCACTCAATTAAAATAAAGTATAAATTAAGAAATGGGAACCAGTTTAAATCACAGAAAATAAACAGAATTCACTGTGTGTTTAATTTGTCACCTTTTCTTTTGGAAAACTGGAACTCATTCAAGTCAGCTAATGACTAGGCCATAAAATTGTTCACCCTGTATTCCTCTACTCTAACAGCATTAATGACTGTCTATCAATAAATTAAAACAGCAGAACAGTAAGCATGGACAAATAATTAAAATAAGGCCTGAACCCTGGCTACTGGACATTTTTTATAGCTGGCAGGTGGAATAGAGTTGTATATACACCGAACACTCTGAAGTATACACCTCATTTTTAGAGGAGAAATTTTTTTTCCCCAGCTAAATATTGTCCTATACAGGATAGGATCGAGTGTTTAAACCACACCCAGACAGGCTTTTCACTCTTTTGAAAGTATTTCTTAACCACAGAGATGTTGGAGTCAGTAAGCCAGGAGTTTCTCTGAATCCTTCAGAGAGAGATCAGAGTGCAGGAATTGAATTAAAGCCTATCCAAATAATATCAGATATGTTCAATAAGACAAAAGTCTGTGTATTAATTATTATCTTTTTTTTACCTTATCATTCAGCAACAGTTGAATATCATTCTGCAAGTAGTTTTTTTCAAGAAAGATACACCTGAGACACAAACCTGTCTCCAAAAACCATCCTGCAATAGACATGCTTTACACAATTATGTCAGCCATAGTTTTATCCTTTTAGCTTCTTTACAATAATTTTTCCAATACCTATCACCTATGTTAGACAGTCCACCTTCTATTCTAACCAACCCAAAGTGTCCACATCACAGCAGAAGATAGAGACGAAGAAGAAGAAAGGACTGAACACGCCCCATTTCCTCCATCTTGTCTCCATAAACCCCCATCCCAAAAATCCTAAAATCTGCTTTCTCACCCTGTGATAACTACTATTCATACTCTTGTGACTTGTACAGTCTCATACAAAGCTGGCAGTCTGTTCCATGGTTCAGAATCAAATCCACAGGTGATTTTTGCTGTCTGCCTAGTTTTTAAAGCCCCCTGACAGGGGTCCTGGCAACTCTGGACTCCCAAAGGGATGTCCTGAGTTCCCACACCTAGAGCACCCGGAGGTTTCAAAACCTCACACAGAGATGTGTTCAGTTAGACTGAATACATATGTTTGACTATCTCCTTTGGAAAGGAGGTGGAAATTCTATATGAAACCACTGAATTCTCTGGCAGTTAGAGAAGGCAGAAAAAAAGAGTATTTTAGACTTGTGATTGAATCCTTTTAAAACCTTAATAATGGTAATTTCTGCCTAGATATGGTATAACATCAGTGTTTTCCCTGTAATGTGCTGGTGCCACTGCACATTTGTTTCTTGGGCAGTGTATAAAATAATCAAGTTATGCTGCTTCAGTGCCTAGTGGGTACACGAGTGAGTAAATAAATAACTGCAGAAGACTACTTATCCTTGCAATTTTAAAATCAAATCATATCAACAGTGTATTTTCCAGTGAAAAAAACCCAACAAACTAGTGAAAATATAATTCTGTAATTTAACATGACAACTCAAAATTTCTGGTATCAGTAAAACCTGAGAACAACTTAGAATCATAGAATGGCCTGAGATGGAAAGGACCTTAAAGATCATCTAGCTCCAATCCCACTGCTTTGAACATGGGCACCTTTCACTAGACTAGGCTGCTCAGACAACCATCCAGCCTGGCCTTGAACATTTCCGGGGGCAGGGCATCCACAGCTTCTCTGGGCAGCCTGTTCCAGCGCCTCATCACCCTCACAGTAACGAATTGCTTCCTTATACCTAATCTAAACCTACTATTTTCAGTTTGAAGCCGCATCCCTTCATCCTGTCCGAACATGCCCTTGCAAAAAAGTCTCTCTCCATCCTTCTTACAGGCTCCTTTCAGGTACTGGAAGGCAGCAATTAGGTCACCCTAAAATTTTCTCTTCTCCAGGCTGAACAATCCGAATTCTTTCAGCCTTTCCTCACAGGAGAGGTGCTCCATCCTCCTAATCAACTCTGTGCTTCAGCTTGATGGCATTTAGCCAGGCAGACATGTATTAACCTTGATGGTGCTGCACTGCATTGGCATAGTGCATGAAAACATCCACTTGCTTTTAACAGAGAATATTTTCTTTCTATGCGAGTCTCACACTACTCAGATCTTACTCCCCAGGAACACTTTAATATAACAGAAATTCTGGTGATTATGGCAAAAATCAACAATTTCAGCTGTCAGTCATTCCTAGAGAAAAAAAAAATAAATACGGTAGAGGGCATGAAGCTGCGAAGGAAAAATATGGGGCTGCATTCCAAACTGCTCACTTCCCCTCATCCGTGGATGGAGCTGGAAGCTCGGAGCTGCGGCTCGGGCACCTCCCGCTCTTTAGAAATGGGCAATTCCGAAAAAAGCCTCGTGCGAGAACTCAGCTACCAGTCGCCCATCCAGATCTGGGCTGGATCACCCTCCAAAGCAACAGGGTATGTTTCAGGCTCTACCAACAGGCTTCCCTCCCAGCTTCCAGGGACGCGGCCGCGCCCGTCCCCGCCGTGGATGGGCCCGGGGTCCGCCCGCCCCGAGCCCGCCCTGCCCTGTCCTGCCCTGCCCTCGCACCCCGCGGCGGGCTCTGCCCGGGGCCGCCACAGCGGCCATGTCCCTTTGCCCCACTCCGGGCGACACGGGCTCTCTCCGCCCGGACGAAGGCGGGCGTGCCCGTGTGGGACTGCTCTTCTCACCGTCCGCCTGAGCAGAGAAGGCACCATCCCCCGCCCAAGGTAACCCGCGCCCGCCCGGCGGAGGCACTCCGGCGGCACTCTGAACCCCGTGGGGTTACGGGGCAGGGCCGAGCCCCACGGCCGGGAGGAGGGGCAGGAGCAGCCGCAGCTGGGATTGGGGCCCGGCGGCACCGCCCGGCCGGCCGGGGGGGTGGAGGCGGCGGGAGGAGGAGCGGCGGCGCGGACGGCAGCGAGCTGGCGGGGCTCGGCGCGGCGGTCCCTGAAGATGGCGGCGGCGGAGCCGGGCGCTGGTCCGGGCGGCGGGGGCACCGTGCCCGTCCTTTTCTGCTTCTCGGTTTTCGCGCGGCCCTCCAGCGTCCCCCACGGCGCCGGCTACGAGCTGCTGATCCAGAAGTTCCTCAGCCTGTACGGGGACCAAATAGACATGCACCGCAAGTTCGTGGTGCAGCTCTTTGCCGAGGAGTGGAGCCAGTACATCGACCTGCCGAAGGGTTTCCTGGTCAGCGAGCGCTGCAAGGTGCGCCTGGTCCCGCTGCAGATCCAGGTGAGAGCCAGCGGCGCCACAGGTGCGTGTGAGGGCGGGCAGCCCGTCCCGTCCCGTCCCGTCCCGCCGCGGCAGCCCCCGGTACCGTCCGGAAGAAGCGGGGGATCCAGGAGCTGGCTGGGACCGTGGCCGCAGCCCCCGCAGCCCGCGTTCGCTCGTCTCTCCGTGGAAACTTTTGGTTTCCTAAGCCGGGGAGGCAGGTGCGTTTTGCGCCACACGCGTGTGGTAACCGGCCTTGCCTTCAGCCAGAACTTACTTGGCGTTATGAGTGGGAAAACAAGTCAGGTCGCTGAAGTAATCAATGCTCTCTGTTAAATCAGGCGGCTGGTGCTACCCGGCCTTAACCGGAGGTAATGCTGCGAGGTGGAAACTCAAAGGGTGCTGATAAAGTGGGCTCTGCCAGAGCTCAGTATCTTGGCTTGTAGTTGTCAGGACCTCTGTATCCGTCTTTGCCTCAAGAAGCCCTTTCCGGTATACAGGTTTACAGCTTGGTAGTTCTGTAGCCACAAACTAGGAAGCCAGACTGCCAGATAGATGCAGTTACAGATGATTTCCTATGAAGACACTTTTATGCCCACTAGAGATTCATGAGAGCTATGCTGTGATACTCCCACTCAAAATACACGGCTTCTTCCTTTTGCCAATAGCAAATAATTAAATTAAAAAAAACCCCAACAAACCAAAATAAACACCAGTAATAAACCCCACATCATTGCTGTTTTCATTTGGAACATTTTTTTCAAATTCATAATTAGGAAGTTTTAGTTTGCCTAGCCAATATTTCTAAGAAGTTGGTAAAGTATGATCAAAAAAAGCTGAAACATTACATGTCTTCTCTTAATGTTTTCAGATATGGCTAATTCATCTTGTTTGTAAACTCCACTTACTCATAGTGTCTTGTATGCATTAACTCTCAAGGTGGCCTGTTTGCTTGCACTGTACATCATGGATGCCTTTGGCATCTTTTGTTTTATTCTTAACTTCATGTATGGAAAGAATGGTTAACAAGAGAAAACTAGTTTAATAACTAATTATTAACTCTCATCATATATACTCATCATATTCAGTTTAAAACTTTTCTGTTTCTGTGTTGTAAACAGAATTTATGGGGGCCCAATCGGAAAAACTGGAAAAGAATAGGCTTTCCAACTTGCAAAAAGACTTAGTATGGTTGTTAATTAAAGCCAGGATTTTAAAAACAGAATTTGTGTATTCTGGGCATATAACAGTGTTGCAGGTCAGAATTTTGGTGCTGATTTGTGCATGCAGATCACTACTCTCAAAGATTCCCTTGCAGATGCCTTCTGCACTGAAACTGTAAATGCAGCCTGTGCATTTGTAGCAGGACATAGGTCATGGAATAAAGGTCATTATTGAGACAGGGAAGGATACATCACTCCCAGGATGCAAATATCCTAGACAGCTTTGAATGTGGGAATTCAGGATGAAACAATATTTTATTCCTATTTCATTGTCTATTTACACCAATACTGTTGCAGTTCTGTGACAATTGCAGCTGTTGATATGTAAAGGATGGTATTTCTGGGTTATTCCTTGATGTGTTTCAGCAGCTGTGAAAGAGCTGAAGACGTCTCAACTGAGACATCACAATGATGTCAGTCAGTTTGCCTTAAGCCAGGCACAGGTGCTCAGAGATCACTTGTTTGAGAAACATTTGGTATGATACAGACACAGCTGTGCTTTTTAAGACCTTTAGGACTTAGTGATGGGAATATTATACTTTCTGTGTATTCATTCAGGCATTGCCACTATTATATGCCCTTTCTTCCATCCCCCCTACCTTTCCTCCCTTCCTCCCTCTCTCCCTGATGTTTTGTCTGCAGTTACACACAACATTGATTTGTCAATTCTGTGTGTGGCATAGTCAGTTGAATCACTGTTTTGGATGTATGTTTCAAGAGGGACATCTTTTGCTTGCTAATGTGATTAGACTTGCATATTTAGAAAGATACTTCTGGTTTGAAATTAAAATTCAGAGATGCTAGCAACTGTATCCCTACACAATCATTTCAGTGTTTTTATGTGCATGTTTTATGAAGTATTTGTATGCATTTAGTTGGAGGTAGCATTTTAACCTTTAGGGCACCCAGTGCCCATAATCTCTGGAATGTCATCCTTCCATTCTGATTCCTGTGCAGGCCTGTCTAGAAGATGTCAGCATCAAATAACGTTTGATTGGACTGTTTCAATTTATTGTCCCTGCAGCTGAGGGGGGGCACTAATCTCATGGAGAAATTGCCATATGCTGCCCTTGGAAAGCCACTTCATGAACTCTGTTCAAGGCTTGATCTGTACAGGGATATTTGCTCTCTGGTTGTTTTCTGCCTTTGTACCATCCTCATATATGTATGGTTTTTTGGTTTGGGAGTCCTACCAGGAAGCAGTCACTTAAGCTTTTGATGGCTATGCAGTGTCAGGCAGGCTGGTGGGATGCACTACACTGTGTTGTTCTGCCTGGCTGCCTCTCCTCAGCTGCAGACATGCAGTGAAGAAGGACATTTCCTCAGACTGCTCCCAACTGGAGGGATTGCATCTGCTTTTCCTATATTTTAAATGTTTTTAAAAAGTCTTTAACAGAAGACTATAATATTCATAGTTTGGGTGAGGGAATGCAGAACCACTTTTATCACCTCTAAATACAATTAAAGGACACTACAAAAATTACTGTGTTTTCCTGTAGTGTTGTAGCTGCCTTTGGAAGAGAGAAGTAAGGAAAAAGACTTTGGTGATATCCAAAGAAAAGGCAGCTATATGCACATTACGTCTGTGTAATAGAGGAGTTCAAGCAGCTTTCAAATATATAACCAAGAGAGGCTATTTCACAGTTGCTGTCATAACTTCAAGGTGACTTCTTCTCAGGAGGACTTGTGCTCTGTATTTGCAAACTGGTAAGCCTTAAGATACTGAAGCTAAAAGGATAAAACTATAGCTGACATAATTGTGTAAAGCATGTCTATTGCAGGATGGTTTTTGGAGACAGGTTTGTGTCTCAGGTGTATCTTTCTTGAAAAAAACTACTTGCAGAATGATATTCAACTGTTGCTGAATGATAAGGTAAAAAAAAGATAATAATTAATACACAGACTTTTGTCTTATTGAACATATCTGATATTACTTGGATAGTCTTGGATTGCTTTGCTAGTCTGGAACTAGAACTAACAGTAACTCAGGAACCCTAGTCCATTTTATGAAGACCAGGAAAGGCCAGAACACAAATTGCAGGGGTGTTACTTGGGGGTTTTAGGGTGAAATTATAAATTTTGATACATTAGTACATTTCTAAATAAATAAGTTTTTTGAAAAGCAGCATGTGGAACCTTAAAGAAGGGAAAAAAAGGGCTGAAAATACTAAAAGAGGATTTTTCCCCCTCAAATCCAGGCTCCTTGTTTGTTTGTTTTTCTTGACTCTTCAGCATTTTAGTAATTTTAAATTTTGCTGAAGACTTTTGTACTACATTAGCTATATGTACATCGTGGTTTTTTAAACTAAATCTGTCCTTTTAAAATGCTGAATTACATGTAAAAGGCTGCACATTGGCTTAGCATAGGATAAATATTTATGTTTTTAAATTGAAACACTTGTAACCTATTTCTCTTGAAATACATCAAACTGAATTTATTCTATTTTTTTTTCATTTGAAAGCTAGACAGCAATGTACAACTGAATCTTACAGGTTTCGCTCTAGAAATACAGAAGAAAAGGTGGTAGCTTCTTTTTGTTGTCGTTCTGTGCCATTCTTGAAATACTAAGGTTGCAACATCCCCAGTTTGCCCTTTTAGTAGGTGATATGAGATTTATGAAGTCACTAGCGATGTCATATGAGGTTATTTCTTTGCTTCCAGTTTCTTGTTCATTAAAAATACTGTGAGGAAATTTCATTTTGTATATATCATGATTTGGACTTGGAACAGGGAAAGTACAGATTAAAAGCCATTATATGTGAATATTTTTCTGTAGTTGAACCTGTAATTATAGTACTTCATCACAATCACATTTTGTCTGATTAATAATAATCAGCAGAGATGATACAGATATGAAAAATCACCTCTCCTTTCCCACCTAGGTCTTGGATTTAAAGCCTTGTGTAACTTGTGACAGCATACCTTTAAATCCTGGTCTGGACAAGGTCCTAGAGATGACTTCTTTAGCTGGGTAAAAGGGCTGCATCAGGTTACGTGGCCATTTGATGTACCTATTCTGGTTGTGCTGTGGGTAACCTTCAGCTGAAGGACAGAAAATCCTAAGAGAGATGAAGTACAACAGATGGAAATGCTTATATCCTGTTGAGGGAAACTTCAGGTCATTTGGGTTTTGATGGGTTGTTTTTTTTGTTTGTTTGTTTTTTGATGAGCTTATTTTGAGTTCAAGTTATTTAATGTGAACTGTGGCTGAGTAGATTTTACATGCAGGGTGATTCAGGCAGGTACTGTGTGGCTACACTGGCTCACAGTCTTTGCCCAGCCTGCCTCTTTCTGCAGTGAAATCGAACAGGTGTTCATGTGCAAGTCCAGGTTTGATGCTTAGGTGTAGTTTTGCCCTCATCCCAGTTCTTTGGGATGTGGCACTGGAGAGGTCTGGGTGATTTTCACTCTCTGGAGGTGTAACGTGACCATGACACAGCCTCCATGTAGAAGGGAAAAATGGCATTGAAAGCAAGTGAGTAGGAGGATTTACATGGCACACTAAACTAGTAAACTAGACCTTTCCTTTATACATAGCAAATACTTACATGAATTTATTTATGGTCTGTGTTAGCTACTATTTATGAAACTTAATTTCAAACTGCTTTCTTCTGCTCTCTGTCTTTCCCACATCTGCTCTTCCAGGTAACACCAGCAAATGTTGACTCTGCTCTTAGCATCTATTTCTTTCAGTTTCCTCTTGCTCTGCCACAATTCAAACTGCAAGTTAATCAGAAATAAATATGAAAATCAATATATGAATTATTTGTGTTAGGTTTTGTAGGAGCTTTTATATAGCAAATATGCAGTTGGCACAACTTTATTTTAGAGAGCTGCTGGTATGAATCTGAAGGCATAAGTTAAATCATATGAAACCAACTTGACAATAAAGAAGAGCAGATATAGTGCTTTTGCTCCAGCTTCCTCTGCTTTTTGACGTAAATATATGAGATTCAGTAGAAGTCTATAACAAGGATACTCCTTGCCTGGAAAGGCCATTTTTTTCTGTGTTTCACTGTCAAATCAGAATAAAATTGAATTGTGATCTATAAGATGGCTTCCAAATCCACTGTTTTTAATTATTCCATTATCCTTGTCCTTGATGAAACTTGGGGCAGATACTGTTTTTGCAGAAGATCTCAGGCTGGAAGGAACTGCAGGCATCTGAAAAAGCAGACTTCATATATTTCAGGAGAAATACCTGAAAGTTGGAGAAACACGGTGCAATAAGATGCACTTCAAAATGGAAGTAGCAATGTAGAAATAATCAGCCACACAGGTAGGTGATGAGGGAGTATTCAGGGGATGATTTGTAAGTTTAAAATGCACCTCAAGAATCTAAGTATCCATGAATTATGAAAAGAGCAAATATTGTACTGGAAAGTACGAAATAAACAGAGGCTGGAAAGGCTGTGAATTGGCTGATATTTGAGGCCCTGCTAGAGCAGTAAAGTAGTATGGGCAGAGAAACACTACTGTGATAGTAGTATTGAGTGCCTCATTCCAGACTGCAATTTGAAAACTACCCTAGGGAGTACCATGAAAATAATTTGAGTTGTAGGAAGAAATATTAAAAGCATTAGATATGTTTTAGAATAAGGAGGGGGAGGGGAAGGCCTAAGGGGAGACCAAAAGGTCTGAGTCTTGAGGTCTGATAATTAGTTTGCACATGGTTATCCATGAAGGAGGATGGTAACGTTTCTGTGTTTCAAATTCACCCTGGCCCTAACCGGAAATAAAGCTCTTAAATGTCAGCAAAAGAGCTGTGGGTGAGAAAACACTGAAAGGTAACAGTAACAGAACTGTGGGGATGGGTTTTATAGGACCTCTATTGCTGATGGGTCAGACCATGTGGTTATCTGTGAAGACTATTTGTGTTTGTTCCTTCTATAGGGACAGACTTAGCAGCTTCTTGAAGACTCTCCTAGTGTATTAACGTTTGTTCCTCTGCTAGGGGTGGTAGTGCCATCTACTCCACTGGCAGAGGAAGGTGCATACCAAGGCAGTAGATTAATTTCACATAGGTCATTCTACTGTCCATGATGGTTTGTGGTAGTTCAGAAAGATGTTAAAAAATTACAGAATTACAGAATCAATTAGACTGTAAAAGACCTTTGAGATCAGGTCCAGCCTATGGCTGAGTACTGCCATGTCAATTAAATCATGGCACCAAGTGCTACTCCAGTCTTTGCTTCAGTGACAGCGACTCCACCACCTCCCAGGACAGCCCATTCTAATATGTAACCCCCCTTGCTGTAAAGAAATCCTTCCTAATGTCTAACCTAAACCTCTCCTGATACAGCTTTTAAAGTGATGGAAAGATCTAAAGGAGACAGTAGTAGTCTTTGCTTGTCATATAAATTCTAAGGCAAAATTATGCATTTCATGAGTAGGAACCACACTTACAAATATTGTTTATTCTAGTTATTCCATTTTTGTTGCTGAATCGTAGTGGAGTTAAATGTCATGATTGACTTCTTTATAGCAGAAGTGCCAGAGCTGGAATGGGTCACAGTAGGTGCTCCCTGTGGTGTTGAATTGTATGTTAATACTGACTGCCAGCTGCTTTTTGCATTGTTCAGGCATGTAGATGGATGGTACTTAAGAACAAGGAGGTTATTTAATTTTATGTCCAATCATTCTTGGTTCCAGTCATCATTCATTACCTGGTGAGTTGCAGAAGTGTTATCTGGGAAAAATACCTACAGGCTGCCTTCCCTAACCCCTTGATCAAATCAGCTGCTGCCTTGCTGAATCTTGAAAATCTTCAAGCATGGAGATCTCACAACCATGATAACCTTTTTCAATGCAACTGTATCTTCCTGGTGAAAAAGATTTCCCTAATGCCTGTTGTGATGCTCTTCTGTCTTCTTGTGGTATCATTGAGCCCAGTGTTACATCATCTGCATGGTGGTTGTTACTGCATTTGCCTCTGTAACTGCTTGTATTAATGGTGTTACTGTTTGGCTCACAAGGACTGAAGGAACCATTTTATGAATGGCTGCTGCTTTGGCAGTAGTGGTGTAATGAATCTGAGAATTGGGGGAATTTAGCATTTACAATTGTTAGCATACAGGTAATTTTCCCATCTGTTTGAACAGGCATGTGTTTAAGCATTGCCATTATTAATCATGGCTTTCGGAATTGAGATCAATAGCATTTTACTCTGGAGCTATGTGGTGAATCAGTAAAAGTTTTGGCACTGATATTTATCAATTCCCAATTTCTTTGTGGTGAGTTGACCTTGGTTGGCCACCAGGTGCCCACCAAGCTGCTCCATCACTTAATAGGACGGAGAGGAGAAAATATGACAAAGAAGCTCGTGCATCAAGGTAAGGACAGAGAGGGATCTGCCAAAAAAACTTGTCAGTTGCCCTCACAGACAAAACAGACTTGAGGAAATTAGTTTAATATAGTGCTGATCAGTAACCAAGTAGAATAATCAGAAATAAGAGCAAAGGTAAAAATACCTCTTCCCCATCCCTCCATTCTTCACAGGTTTAGCTCTACTTCCATGTTCTCTATCTCCTCCCTACAAGCAGCACAGAGGGATGGGGAATAGGGTTTGTGCTCAGTTCATAAAACTTCACCTCTGCTACTCATTCTTCTCACACTCTTCCTCTGCTCCAGAGTGGGGTCCCTCCTGTGGGAGATAGCATGTCTCCCAAGTGTGCATCCTTTCCACAGGCTGCAGTCCTTCCTGAACACACTCCAGAATGGGCTCCTCTCTAGAGAGTCACAGATCCTGTTAGGAGCCTGCTTCAGCGTGGCCTTTCAGAGTCACATCTTTCTTTAAGGCATATTGCAGGCCTTCTTCAAGGCTCTGCTGTGGGGTTCTCCACAGACTGTAGGTAGATTTCTCTTCCACTGTGGAGCCACATGGGCTGCCGAGGCACAACTGCCTCACCAAAGTCTGCACCAGAAGCTGCAGGGGAACCTCTGCTCCAGCACTTGGGGCACCTTCTGCCCCTCCTTCTGCACTGACGTTGGTGTCTCTAGGGCTGTTTCTTCCACATATTCTCACCCTTCTCTCACAGCTGCTGCTGGACAGTGAGGTTTTTTACCATTTCTTAAATACGTTAGCATAGAGTTATCACCAGCATCACTGTTGTAGGAGATCTGTCTTGGATTCAGCTGGCATTGGCGCTCTCCTGACATGAGGCTGTTTCTGGCATCTCACAGAAGCCACTCCCAAACCTTGTCATGTAAACTCAATACATCTGCACTCTTCCGAAATACATTCTTTTACAAATTTTGTAATTTTGTTTCAGTTTAAAGCATTACAAGATTACAGAAAATGAAGTGTATATAATTTATGTGTACTTTCTAGAAGCTCTTTATTCAATTCGATTTGTCTGTCTGCTGAAAAGCTCGTGAATGGATGTAATTTCTCTTGAGTTGCGTTACAACTAAATGATAGTATGTAGCTCTTTTCTTTCTCTGTAGCTTCCATCTGAAGCCCTATACTTTGATTCTACAGGTAGTGCAAGTAATTTATAAAAATACAAAGCAGTCTTTTTAAGTGTAAGAAAATTAGGTGTTTGATTTATTTTTCTTATCCCCTCCCTTCTACCCCACTTGGTAGTTTGTATGAGGGAAACTCTAGGAGATTACTTTTGTCATTAAAATGTTTGAATTCTAATATTTACTTTCATTCTAGCCTTTGGACTTTTATCACGCTTGTGCTAAAAGATGTCGTAGACAAATCAAATTGACTACACAATGGAAGTATTGAAAATATGCATACATACAATATTTGATAGTAAGTGGAAGTCTGAATTTTTTAGACTTTAATTTATCCTGAGTCTATATTAATTATTAATTCCAAGACTTGTGGATTTAAAAATGAATTTGAAGAATGTATTTTTGCTTTTGGTACTTTTTTTTTTCTATAATTTAGGCAATGTGTTCCTCTGCCCCCTTCAGAGTTCAGAAATTTCCATGTACATTTATGTTGACTTGTGCTTCCCACCTAATAAAATCTTGATTACATATTGATGACTATACCATACTGTTCAGTATCAGCTATTTGTTTGAATTTATAAACATACCAAAATCTGGCTTGAAAAACTTTTCTCTATTTTGACTCAAAGTAACATAAATTCATATTCTAGCAGAGGTATTGCAGACTCTTCCTCATTCGGCTGCATTTCTGAAAGGATGTCCACTGCCATGGAAAACATTACCTTTATTTCTTTTTTCAGATTACTACTTTGGGCAACCTGACACCCTCAAGCACTGTTTTTTTCTGTTGTGACATGCAAGAACGTTTCCGGCCTGCCATCAAATACTTTGGCGATATTATCAGCGTAGGCCAACGATTGGTATGTCTGCTTTTCTTTTTTTCTTGTAGTGAGTTTTGATCACTCATTGTAAACTATTATTGTACATACAGTCTAATGATTACTTAGTATTAGGTAATATCAATGTCTTTGTTATTATAGTTGTTTTTTTAATGTTTTACTCTCTGTCCCCTTACAGCTCCAAGGTGCGCGGCTCTTGGGAATTCCTGTCATTGTCACTGAACAGTATCCCAAAGGTCTTGGCAGCACTGTGCAAGAAATTGATTTAACAGGGGCTAAACTTGTGCTTCCCAAGACAAAATTTTCAATGGTGTTGCCAGAAGTTGAAGCAGCATTAGCAGAGATCCCTGGTGTCCGGAGTATTGTCCTCTTTGGAGTAGAAGTAGGTGCCTTGCCATTCTGATACTGGTTAGGTAATGTGTGTTGGGCCCTCAAAGGGGGCATCATTTTCTGTAATTTAAAAAAAAAAAAAAAAGATTTATATTACTTAGAGCTTAGATATCCTCTACAGAATAATTTTTTTGTGTTGTCTTTAATATTATCTCAATAAAATTTGAGATGAGATACTTGTAAAGTACAGGTACTTGTCTCAATCTTAACTGGCATTTAAAATGCATATTGAGTTCCCTAGTACTAACAGGGGTAAAAAAATAAGTATTTGAACTCTTATTAATTATGATCTCTAATTTGTGATAGTGTTACTTCCATTTTGTAATGGTGGCTTTTTTGCCTTTGATTTCTCCCCTGTAGACTCATGTCTGTATCCAGCAAACAGCTTTGGAATTAATTGGCAGAGGTCTGGAAGTTCATATTGTAGCTGATGCCACCTCATCAAGAAGTATGATGGACAGAATGTTTGCTCTTGAGGTAAGTTTCTTAGTCAAGCCTTTCTTCACCTTGGGTTGGTATGTTAAATTCTCTGCTTACTGTAAGCTAACAAGGAATTTCTATGGACAAAGCAGTGGATAAAGATAGATTTGAGAAGAGGTTAGTGCTCTGATTTTTTTCTTTCCTCCTTAAATTATGATTTTATATGCCTAACCTAGTTTGGGATGTTTGGAATTTAAAAGTGATTGTTTCACACAGTATAGATTACTGGGTATAAACATTACCATTTTAGTATATCCCTTTATGCAGTGTTATTTCTACAGCAGGTAAAAGTCCTATAAAGCTTTTGGCTTTGTTGTTACAAAGAGTATTTATTCAGGTGTTGAAATTCTTGAAGTGCAATGAAATATAGTATGTGATCTTGTTCAAATCCACTTGTACGTCTGTCCCTTCTTCTGCTTTTCCTCATCATTGCAAATTAAAGCTTAATCGGAAGACACTGATTATAGTAAAGATTCCCCTCCCCGCTGCTTTTAGGAGCTTAGTCAAACTAAATGTTGAGAAAGTGGAGATAAATGTAACAAGAGGATTTAAAAGCGTGTACAGCTATGTGGTAGCAAATTCATGCCAATGATTTTTTGATGATGTACTCTTAACTTGCCTACAGGCATCACTGTTGAAAGTCAAAACCTGATATATATATTAAGTATTGCAATTTTTGCCTCAGGCCCTAGCAATTATTTGAAGTAGAAACTAATAATAGCCACAGCATGTTATACTTTTTCACAGATTTTGAGAAGACTTAATTTCTTAAAGGCTAAAGAGAAATCCCTAGCATATAATGATTGATGAAACCCGTGACTTTGATTAAGTGGAAACCTAATGTCAGTTGTCACATAGAGCATAGGGACACACACAGAATGCAGGACTGACTGAAGTCATGGACTTCCGAAATCAATGTGGTGCAGCAGCAGTAAGAGACAAAACAGATATAGAAAACCTGAAATCTGTTTACCTTATTATGCGTGTTTTTGTACATTTATCACTTACCCTGTGTCTGTAAGCATAGAAGTTGGGCCAATGTAATAAAGGTTACAACAGCAACTAGCTAGCTTTGCTTTACTTTCTAGTTGAAAAGGTGTGATTGCTTGCAAAAGATGTAAATTTTTAAGTTTTAGGTAACTTTTTGGTACCTTTGCAACGCTTTCTCTGTAAGCAAAAGAAAACATTTTGCTGTGGTCCCTTATGTCATCAGTCATTAATGATGACATGATCAAATATGATTAAACCAACACTTGCTGTGTTGTGTTGAGCCAGCAGTAACACCTCTGCTGCACGTGGCCATACCAATATTGTCCTCTTCTTGTGTTACAGAGCCTCACTTAAAAATGCTACTGAGGGATGTGGGCTAGAGCAAGCAAGACATGGGCATGCTTGGGAGGAGGAGACCAGAAGAAAAGGATGTGTATTGGGCATGTCCTTAATCCTGATGGACTGTGGTTTTACATTTCTTAGGGAAATGGGCAACATACCAAACATACCTGCTTTAGTTTCACCATAGAGCTTACAGTTCTTAGTCACATTCTTTTAATGAGTGAGTCTTGACATTGTGTCTTGTGCAGATTTATGCAAGCTCATGAGCTGAGGTGAGTTTTATTGACCAGGGCTCCTGGACACTTTTCCTTGCCTTTCTGGGAAGATGAGCGTAACATTTGCCTCTTCATGATAACATAGTCTTTCTCTATTCACAGTGACCTTTCAAGAATAATGAAGAGTGACTTTGCAGTGATAACAACTAGCTTCCTCAGCAACCCCAAATAACTCCCATCTGGTTCCACCTGCTCCTTCAGTTCTCTGCATTTCCCATCACATAGCATGTGTTTTGATTGTGCTGGTGATGAATGCGCAAATATCTGAGCAGGTGTACTAGGAAGTGCAATTTGACTTAATTGATAACAAAAGCTTTCATGTCTACTTAGATAATAGGTTGTCTCCACTTCTGTTGTGTGCTTAAAAATGACAGCAGGCAACAACTTGCAGTTAAAAAAATCCTCAGAAACAAACAAAAAAAATCTCGAAATTTTCATTGATGAAATAACTCAGCCCAATCGTTCAAGGTTGTGACTATTCTGAATCTCTGCCCTCTCTGATTAAGATGTCTTATGTCAGTGCTTGGTCTCAGATTAAGACACCTTAGTCTGTTCCTGCTGGATTTCTTTTCTGTTCTTTGTCTTTTCTACTTGTTTCAGCAGTGTGGATGCTGTCAATATGCAAACATACTGTCAATATGTGAATATGTCCATATGTGAAGATACTGTCAATACTTTCCTTCTTCTCAAAGACAGCATTCTAAGAAAACTTGTGATTTCCTTGGAAATCATCCAGTATACTTAGGAAATGCATCTCTTAAATTCTGCTAATCTGAAATCTTTAAAAATTTTATCTCGTCCTAGAAAAGGTATAAGGTAATGCCAGCCTCTTTGGACATATTATGGTATGTTTTGTTTCTAAAGAGAAGATGTTCTCTGTTTTCAATCAACATTTCACTGAAGGCTATTATTTTTTAAGGGTCTAGATTTTTTTCTCATCCATACTAGTTAAAACCAAAACCTTTGTATTAGTGGAGAGGCTTGTGTTGAAGACATTGCCATAATATTTCATATTAATTTTCTAATTTTTCTTCTTTTCCATATGTGTGTGAGGTTTAAAAAATACAGTTGTACAGAGTAGGAGAGCTGAGGAAGGTAGCTGCTTTGTTTCCTCTTAAGAATATTGTGAGGCTTGTTGCTATAATGACAAGCAGGAAGCATTGACTTCAGTAAATCCAACCTTGTTTGTTGTTATGTAGACTGTAGTTGCATATACTTTACTGGTTGGTCCCTTAAATTTAATAACTTTCACCCATCAGTTGCTCTGTAATTGAACAGCTAGAAAGTTTGGAGCTTCTCTTTGCTTTAATGATTACAACTGAAACCTGTACGTACATATCTATATTCTCTGCCATTTGCCCTTCCTTAGCTCATTCAGAATCCCATTAGGTTTGGTGAAACATGCAGCTGAGGGAGGGAAAGCTGACTCTTTGAAGAGTTTTACTGCCAAAGCATCTGTTTGATGGCTGGGAAGATGATGCTGGGCATGGGTTGGTCAGCCTTTGCTGAAGGTAACTTTGCTATGTAAGTAACAGCCACAGTTTTAAAAGTCCAGTAACTTTACAATAAGTCCTGTGCCTTGGGCTGCATGAAGCCCAAGCCCTGTTGAGTTGCACACTTACAAGATCTAACAGACCTCTTTTGGTTTTGCATTCTCTGCAGCTATACATTTTATCCTGTAGCCTGTGAGAACTGACTCTAGAGTTACTGTCTATGATGAAATATCATTTAAAAAGAGCTGCTGTTGTGCTAGTATGATTTATAATGTCTGTAGAAGAGATTTTCCTTCTTTCTCCAGAGATTGTTGCTACTAGTGTGCTCTGTAGTCCAAAAGCTGAAATAATGGTACATAACAAGGACTGAAAGAGAAATTGTTATAATTTCTTGCTTAATGCTGTTAGGTTGGACCTCACTATTTTATTTTCTCCCAGGCCTTTCATCTGCATGAGAGTGAAGAAAGCTGTCCTCTGGTTTATGCAAGGGAAAAGGGTTGTTATTAAGATGTGTGGGGCTGCTGTCTATTAAATCTGACTTGAGGAAATAATCCAGTTCGAGTAGAAAGCCTTATTTGTAATCCAGGGCAGCCTTTTGCCATAGGAAAGTCTAAGCTCAGTCATTTTTTATCCTAGCTTTATAAATTATACCACTGTGGTATAACAGAATGGAATGCTGGACATGCTGGAATGGAATTTGCAGTACTTCTGTTAATAGGAGATGTTTTTAAAAATGCTATCTATCTTTTCTTTCAAAATTCACTCATTCACATTTGCAAATATCTTACACCATTTTCTCTCTGCTCTTTTATTTTTCAGCGTCTTGCACGTACTGGAATTATAGTTACCACTAGCGAAGCAATATTGCTGCAGCTGGTAGCCGATAAAGAACATCCAAAATTCAAGGAAATTCAAAATCTCATTAAGGCAAGTGCCCCTGAATCAGGGCTCCTTTCCAAAGTTTAAAGCAGGCATGGAGGAAGCAGATCTCATGTCCTCTTTACAGAGGAAGGGAAGCTACAAGCGCACATGTACATCTTCTTTTGCTCAAAGTTTGGTAGGAGTGTAAAAATAAAAATTGACATACTTGTGCTTGCCTTAGCAAAATTGTCTGGTTATCTGTCTCAGTGCCAGTGTGTTCTGTTTAGTTACAGCTGTCAGAGGTTTCTGGTACTATAGGACCTTTTGTTGTCAAATCTCTTCATTAAAAAAAAAAAAAATTAACAGAGATTCATGCTAGTCCATACTATACACTGATTGTAACAGCTCAAAAAAATGCTTATTTCTGTGACACCTCTTGATTGTGTGCTTTGCAAGCATTCTATGATGTCCTGTTTTACTTCTGTGTTAATAGAAGATAATTACTTACTGGATAAATGTGATGTGATACGCTTTAATGTTCTATATAAATGAAGTATTTTATTAGGGCATACATTAAAACTGAGTAAGATATATGACCTCTATGTGCGCTTCTGTTCTCTAGGATAAAATTTAAGCACTTTGCTTCATAGATAAGACACATAAATCAAGGAGAGCTGATGTTTGATTGCCCTAGGTAGCTGAAGTCTGCATCATGACTTTTGATTATACTGAAATTGACTGCCCAAGGCTCTACTTTACTTAAGTGAATGCAAACAGAAGACTGTTGTGTAATGAGTTCTTTATAAACAACTGGTGTAAACTGCTTCAGAACTTGGGAATATTACCAAAGCTTTAAATTGGAAATGCTAAAGTTGTTTAATAAAGGAAACTTTTCAGGTTTGAGTGCTAAATCTACTAATATGTTTAGATTTATTTTGCTTTGTTTTATCCCCAGTTTAGTTAGATTGAATAATTCTATCCAATTTACTCAAGAGGGCTCTGAAAGAAGGCTTAGCTTCTCTGGGTTTTTGTGCTTTTTTTGTGGGCTATAGTTGGGTGGAGTTTGAATAGAATCTGGTCTAAAAACATTCTTCAGAAAAATAGCATCTTTAAAATAATGATATATATTTTTTCTATCTAGAACTAATCTTTTAACATATGATTATTCATAAAGGCACTTCCTTCATGTTCTAGGGGATTAAACAATGTTGTATAAAGTTTACAGTGTGCCTGAGACATTTATTTTTTTAAGAGTACTAGGTGTCATGCTAAATACTGATCCTTTTGGTAGAAAACCAATTAAAGTATGTATTTAAGTATGTAACAAACATGTATTGTTTTGAATTGCTTCCTTTCCCCACAAGATGGCTCTAAAAGAATTGTTTCATAAATAAAAATAGTTTCAATTGTTTCATATAACCTTTATATGTTCAAAACAAATAAAGAGTTAACATTTGCTGTCTCTCTTTCGCTTGTGATATTTATTGTAGAGCACATACTGAAAGCTGTATTTGCCATGGACCTTATTCTAGTTTGTACAGCTGTGGAAGTTCTATGGATATCATGGGAATTTTATGTAAAGATCAAGGCTGGATAATGGCAAATGATTCTTGTCTTCTACATCTAGTTACAGTGTTTTTTAGAATATGAAGAATGAACATTATGCTTCAAGCTGGAGGCTGGGATGCAAGTTGTGTTAAGAACTCTTGTCTTACATCACTGACCTACTTTTAACCTTATTTTCTGGTATATTAATTGTCTTTCTTAACAGTACAAAGTTCACTTACGTAATTCAACAGCTGAGCACAAAAATACTATAAATTTCTTATGAAATAATGGGTTTATTGCTTTCTTACCTTTATGTGTTCATGGTACCAAGAGACAGTAATTGAAGGTTAAAGGTAGCATTTTTTCACACCTTTATTTCTGGAACAGTATCAATTCCCTCAAAAACAAATATATGGATTTTTAAGAGGTAATGGTATTGGTAATTAAAATTTTACCATTTTCATAGAAAAGTAATTTGAAGGGCAGATGTCACATCTTTCTTTACATTCCTTTTTTGCCACAAGGAGAATCATTCGGTAGCAAGATGGCAGTAAGGAAGAAGCTATAAAATACACTGATACTCTGTGATGATTCTACTATTTTTTTTCTTTGCCTTTCTTAATTTGCTTTGTCTTCTGTGGCAGACTAGATTTTTGTCAAGATCTTTAATTTGTGGGTTTTTTCCCATAAGTTTAAATTATAAAAATTCAGAAATACCCAGTGTTGTCTTATAAAACTGAGCTCTTAGATGTGAATTTAGGGGCGAAATCTTTTGTTAGATGATGCATTATTCAGCATCACATTGGTCATTCAGATGAGATTGTAAGAGTGTGTATTTAAAAAGAAGAGAAAAAAGTTTGCCATATTTCTCTTATGTAAAGTATGTTTTTTCACAATACATAATAATTTCCTTTGCTTCTTCATTGCTCTCACTCATCTATATTTTCTGTTTTCTGACAAGTGGGTATTCCAGTGCAGTAGAACAGCAGAAGTGAGTTGCTTGAGAAGAGGTCTGTGGGCTATTGGTAGAGTAAGTACTGTTTTGTCCTTCAAGGATAGGATATAAATTAATGAAATAACATGGAGGAGGATTGCTGATGGGTATACCCAGCTGATTGTGAAGAAGCTCTCTGTCATGCTTTTCTCTGTTTGAGGACTTCATAAGGTATTCAAATAAAGAAAAGTGAAGACACAGCTGTGGCTAAGGAATACAGTTGTTACTTGCTGTAGGTGGCTTCAGCATAATTTCTCTTTTCTTGGGAAAGCAGAAAGACACGTCTTGATGGAGAAGTGTGGTTTATTTTCCATTGTAGGAGTTCTGATTCTGTGCAAGGTTGCTAATACATTGTTTAATTCACTGCAGTAGCTGATATATAAATGCTGCACTAAGTATAGTAAGATATGTGTGTGATTTGTTTTAATCTGCTAAATCCTTACAAAGATTAGCATTTTTTTCTTATTAGAACAGTTTAGGTTTTGGGTTTAAAATGTACTCCTGTTTATTCACAGAACCATGGTCCTTTTATTATTTTTCCACATGCATGATAATTTTGTATGAGCTAAAGCGAGTAGGGTTTCCACTAACCTTTGCAAGACCTGAAAACAGAGAATGAATAAAGTATCAGCTATCATGAGCCAATGTTTTCTATTATGGCTGAAGAAATTATGTTGTGGGACTGTTCCACCACCATTTTTGCACTTTCCACTCGGTAGCTCTCAGACACATGTTCACTTAAATATATCATGCTGCTTATTGAGTATGTTTCCTATTAGACATAGAAAACCCTCTCTCAACCCAACGTCCTGCCCCCATATTTATTACTTTATCTAAACAATTACATTAACCTTTTGGTAGAGAGGAATTCAGATCAGTCATTTTCTAGTGCTACACTGCTTTTCTCTTATGTAAAAGATGAAGTCTGGATACTTTGCTGCATTAAAAGTTTTGTTTCAATTTAAAATTACTCTGGAGCCTCTGAAGCCCTGAAGAATGGCAAATGATGTTAAGGATGTTAAAGGCCTTTCCTTGGGTAAGGGGTGGTGCCAACTAGTAGTGCTTTGTAATCCACTTGTTCTTCTGAGTATTTTTTTACCACTTTAAGTGGTAATGGAAGAAGATGGCAGTGATTTCTAGATTCTGGGGTTTGGGGTTTTTTTTTGCTTGCTGGATAAATTAAAGATAAAATGTACTGAATGGGTATAGCAGATGTCATTCAAATAGGTTTAGAAAATTTGCTCTGAAAATGGACTGTTGCAGGAAATCCATGAAAAAAGTTCTGTTTTGATTGTCCAGTGTCAGTTTCATCTTAGTAATCGGGATACTTTCATCAAGTTGTTAGCCCTTCTGTAATCTCAAGTAGTACTTCCATTACAGCAGAGATTGCAATTGATGATATGTGCTGTTCCTCTTAGATGCAACTGTGCATATCCATAAATATACCCCAAAGTGTGGGGTCTGGCCTTTTTATTACTCATTTGAATTGCATAACTTAGTTTTCCATATGAGATAAAAGGATATTTGCAAATGTCTGCTGTGAATGGAGGGAATTTATTAAGTATTAGCATGCTTAGGTCAGCTTAATAGACTTAGAAAAACCACCAGGGTTGGCAGCTCTCCTGCCACTGACAGCATTAGGCTTTACTTTAATGAAACGCTTTTATCTGCTCAAGAGAGAAGATTGAGCAAACAAATGAAGAGAGCAGTTAATAGAGAATAGATGGTGAAGTGCAAAGAGAAAATGGGAAAGAAAACGTTTTATAATTATTACTGGTTTGCTGCTTTTTTTTTTTTCTTTTGCATGGGGATGTTGGAAAGCTGGAACATTGTTAATGCAGTTACATACCTTAATTTTCAAAAACTGAGTAGGTCACAGCAGTCATTGTCTCTTTCTCGCTGTACTTTATTTTCTTCCTGTACTGATTTTGCCTTGTTTTCATTTTAACTGTCCAAAAAGCAGACTCTGCTAAGCTTATTTTGGCTCTAAGTAACATAAAAATTGCCAACTGGAAGGGCAAATATTCTCCAGTCAAGTAAAAAGAAGGAGAAGGCATTGGAAAAAGACTGAATATCATCATATACTTGGCACTGATGTTCCCAAGGCAGGTATGTCCTGTGCTATGGCATTCTGACCTTCAGATTTTGATCCAGAGTTTAAGGATTTCATTGGGTATGTTAATAAATTCAAAGGGACTTGAATTGAGGCATTGCAGACAGGAAAGACTTCATAAAGTAGGAATCTTTGCTAATGGAATAAGCTAACTGTTCAGGAAAGCGTTTAGCCAACTTCTGGCATTGGTGTTTCCGCTTTAGGTCTCTGGATAGCTTAAAACCCACAAACCTAGAGAAATTTCAGCCATTATCAATCCTCTGTTTTGTGGTATTTGCATGGTGACATTGTTCAGTTTTCTTGTGTTTCTACTCAGGCACTGAAAATCTTGGGGATTTGTCGTGTTGAATAACCCTGCTGGATGTTTGTAGTAAAAATTCTTTTATCCAAGGAATGTATTGAGTACTGTGTTAACTGCTAGCACCATTCAGGTCTGATCCATGGGTGACAGTGACTGGAACTGACAAAGAGTATCAATGCCAGGAGACCATCCAAAGGCTCGGAGCAGGCTTTGCCAGCTCCAGGAGACAGACCTTTGCGCTGTATAGTCAGTCACTCCAGGGAAACATTGCAAGAAGCCTGTGAGGACAAAATAGCAAGTTTCCTCCTAGGAAGCAGAAGTAGTTGAATGCTTTCATCTCCTCTTGGGGTGACATTAAAGGGAGGAGAGGCTAAAGTCTGCTATGGAACCACTCTTCCCTCCTCAGTAATAAACATTGCATAATTATCTGAAGGTCAAGCAGGAGACTGAAATGGAAAAGCTAAAGAACATCAATTTTATTGTTTTAGACAGTTACTTTATTTAAATGAGTACTCAGGAGGATACTCAATCTGCAGGAGTTGAGGCCAGCAGCAAATGACAGTTCAGAGTCCCTCAAATACTGAAGATCTATCAATCTCCGATCTGTAAAATGAGATGAGTTTAGAAAATTTTCCTTAAAAGTCATGATTTGTGGATGTCACTGTATTATATATTAAATGCTTCCCTCTAATCATGTATATATGAAACATGATTTCAACTATAAAAAGTGTCATAAGTTCATTCCAGATAGCATATTTTAGTATATTTTACTAATATTAAAAATTATGTTCATATTATCATTAGTTTAAAACAATTGGGTGGCATATAGCAGGTTTACATAGTGTACTCTCTGATGGGAATAGCTAATGTGATGTCTTTACAAAAGCATGTTTCCATGTTAAAAAATATCTGTATTTTGTCGTCGCATATGGAAAGAAGAGCAGCAATATCTGCATTCCATGTTATTAACTACCTAAAATCCATGCATTTTCAGTGGAAAGCTGACTAACAAATGCTGAAATGCTATGCTGAAGTAATTTCCTCTATGAAACCCTGAGCTTGCAAAGAGTAATAACTGAAAATATTTATTGTACTGCATTATGGTAGAAGAAGATTAGGATGTGTAACAAAACACCACACTTTGTGGGGATATGCAGTATAGCAATGAAGGACAATAATGTGAAGGTGGTCAAAATTATTTGAATGTGACTTTTTTTTCTGCTAGATAGGTAATGTAGATAATCTATATTTACACTGCTCATTATCAGTAGTTTTCATTACTCAGGAAATAATTTTGGCATCATTTTTAACTTGTGCTCCAAATAGAGTTTAGGTCATGTTTTTTAACATCACTACTACTGAATATAATTGCCAAATTTTCTCAACATCTGCCTTCATTATGCCTTTACACTGACATACCAACAAGAGTCTCAGAGGCCAGCCTGATTTGAGATAGATTCAGATAGATCACCAGTGCCTTGGTGATCCTGCACTGGACCTGTACAGCTGCACCAGGGAATTCTGAGGCAGTTCTAATCCAGCTGCTGGTGCCGAAGTGTGTCTGTGACAGATGCCACATAAAGTGGACCAAGATGTGACATCTGAACAGCTTCTGAAATAGCTTTTGATATGCCAGTTATTCTGATCACTGAGCAGAGACAGTGATCAGGCCTTCTAAATTGCATGTCTTCAGAAAAAGATTATTAAGGGCTGAATTCCTACCTCTTGTAGTTCTGAAAGTTCTTTTTGTTTGTTCTCCTAAGCTAATACATAGGAGATGACTGCTCTACATTGCTTACCTCCTGATATTATAGATTTGAAGAAAACATGTTAATTTCCAAAAAGGATCTGGTGACAAAGTGGAATTTGGGCACAAATTCGGTCACAGCACCAGACTCATTTTGTATTATGCTGATTTAAGATGATCCTTCAAAACTTCTGTGATATACAGAAGAGGAAATCACTGTAGCCAAACCTTAACATTGGCATAGGAACGGTAAGAGTTTCTGCTATCATAGATTTATTTGTTTCACATTTTAAATCTTATGGAAATCCAGGATGCAAGTATGCATCGAACAGAGAAAAATAATAGAATTCAAATCCAAGTACCAGTGGTGTCTTACAGTCTTTAGCAGTGGAATGCAGTACCTACACACCTAATTTGTCTACAGAAAGAAACTGATGTGACGTGAGGAAAAAATAGGAAGCAAATGTGACTTTATAGTGACATTCACATAACGTTCTCAGTGAAGCACCACTGTAATATTGTTGATGCCTGATACAACCTTCTGCTCCCATAACTACTTTCAATGAATATGTCTTCTCTTTTCCTTTCATCTGCAGGGAACAATAAGAGATCATTCCTTACTGGAATAAAAGCCAACAAAGAAAAATTTCGGAGTGCATAAAAAGTGGAAACAAAACATGTATGTGGAGAGAGACATAATTCATAAGTGTTTATGAAAATATTTGCCCTTTCAAGCATATTTTTCTGTTATTAAAGTGGACTTCCTTTCATGTCATCTTTCGTTCTGTAGCCAATAGGCACATGAGATGTCTTCCCGTTGGCCACTCATCTTACGTTGAAATTGCTGGACATCACTCTCCTGATATGTAGTTTCTCTGAGGATTTCATTCTGGAATCCAGATGATGACACCAATTCGTTTGGGTTGAGGATTTCATTCTGGAATCCAGATGATGACACCAATTCGTTTGGGTTAATGATTTGATTAACTCATGACTAATCCCCCAGATTGCAAAGATATTAAGCATTTCATAAAATGCAATCTTTTCACCCTGTGTTCTTTTAAACAAGCTAAAATACTTTTTATTACTGATTATCACAAATCCTCAAGGTCTTTCACTGTTTCCACAGTCTTTAGTGAATTAAGTTCATATTTTCCTAGGGAAAGTAAATAATTTTTACTTTCCTGAATAATGTGTGGAATAAACAGAAACAATTACCTTCTCACCACCAGAATAATTATTATTATTTAGCAATTGTAGCTAAAGCATTTTTAGCTTTTAGCAACTAGCAGAGCATTTTATTCTGTGGGGCTTTTTTTGTTACATGCAACCTTGCAAAGACTCAATTATTATTCTAGTCTTTTTAAAACTTGATAGAGTAGACTCTTCTGTACAGAGTGTTATCTTTTGCTGCTCTGTAAGGCAGAAAGTTCACAGCTGCATTACTACATTGCATCCTTCAAAAAAAAAATCGAGAATATTCTAGGATCAGTGAAAAGGGAGCCCAGAAAGTTGCTAGGCAGGCATTATTTGCTTCCTATATTCAGCAATATAGTAAAAGGTCTAGTTTGGCTAGATTTAAGTGTATTAAAATGAGACCTCAGTTGGCCACAGTTGAGAGACAGCTTGGAAATTTGTTCCTCACTGTTTTCTAGCTGTTAGCTGTTATTTTCATACTGAAAGGCTGGTGTCTGGCTTATTTTGGATGTTGTAAAAATTTAGGAGTCCCAGGCACAGGCAAAATATTCATTGCGAACATGATTTTTAAATGGTTGACATTTTTGAACTAGTGCGATGAAAGGCAATACTTACTCTCTAGAAGAGCATAGGGGGATAAGCCCTAGAAAATAAGAAAACCATCAAGGCTTTAAAAATTATAATCGCAAAGGACAAAGACATCAGCCAGGAGTGGCTTCAAACAGGAAATTAAATACAATTGCAAATCCATCAGAAGATTGTGTTTTGGAAATATTCCCCCAGTAGAAATGGCAGCACAAACTCTTGACTATTTTCAAATAAAATATGCATGTGTTTCATGCGTATCAAATCCTGCAAATAAATAGGAATATAAGATATATTTGCTTCCAAAAGTCAGTTAAAATTTAAATGGTGAGCCAAACTCTGAATATTTGCCACTTCATGGAGACAAGCACTTTGCATCTGCACAGACCACCTGAGGCTGATGGGCCTCTTCACATGTGCATTGAGATCATCAGTTGGTCAAGACCATAGCACTCAAGTGGCATTGTTTTAGACAAAACTCCCAACAAGCTAGAACGCTTCTATGAGAAAAAAATCAGTCCAGGAGCTGAATCCAAATCCCCTAACAGGATTAATAAGTATTGAAGTTATAAATAAATTTTTGTTTCTATATGAACAGGTAAGTCATTACCAGTTTAAAAAACAGTTAACTATTGCTTTTTAGAAATTTGTATTTATTTTGCAGGACAATATATCCTGCCAGATCCAGATGCCTGGGAGAGGCAAGGCTGCTGTCCCTGTGTCCAACCAGCAGTGTGGCTGGAGGTGGGTTTCTAGAAGGCAGAAGTACATACAGTGTACATGCGTACCACATACTGCCAATACGCGCATCCAGACACCTGGAGTACTCACACAGACACAGACTACACTGAGGGTGTCATTCCACTCCCCTCTCCAGGGGAGTAGGATGGGAGTCAATAAGTGACAAAACACACACTTTTGTGGATGAGGTGTTCTGCTCTGGCAGCCTCTTAAACCCTGAGTCTGACTACCCCTTGATCCCAGTCTCCCCAGCTGCTATTATCAGGAGACACAACCTGAGGTTTCAGCATCATGCTGGCTGCTGTGTTGTACACGTGTGCGCGCATGCACACACACACACACACACACAGAGCTGGCTGGGACTTCTCCCGTAGCCAAACCCCTTGTGCTCTTGTTCTCGGAGGACACCACACCCACCACACCCACTTACTCCTGTCCGCTTCACCAGGCAAGCTTGTCATCCAGCATGATCCTTGCTGGTGCTTGCACACACATTCCCATTATGGCTGTTGCACCACAGATGTAGGTGCCTATTCACCCTCTGGCTCCAGCTGCTACATTCAGACTCCATAGATATGCACATAAATGTGCACATGTGCAGCACACACACACACACGCATACTCACATGTAAACATAGAGTTGTAAGTGTGACGAAGGAGGGAAGGACTCTGGTGAGCAGCTGGGACAGGCTGCACCACTAGGAACAGGGCATGGCTGACAAGCACACTCACTGGCCTACTACCTACCTGTCACCAGCCTTTTTTGCCTCCTCTCTCCTCAATTTCTTCTTCCTGGTCTTCCCCAAATCATCTCAACCTCTGATCCTTTCCCAAACATCTCATAGTAAATCCTATGGAATACCAAGCTGCTTTTCCCTTGCATGAAAAATGTGTTCCCAACCCTTGGCAGCAGCCCCCCTCAGTCAGAATCATAGAATGACAGAATGATTAAATCTGGAAAAGACCTCCAAGGCCATTAAGTCCAAGCTTTGACTCCACTGTGTCAACTAGACCAATGTGCTAAGTGCCACATCAGGTAGTTTCTTGAACACTTTCAGAACACTTTGAACACTGGGCATCTGATGCTTAAGTCCATTCCAATGCTTAGGTGAAGCACCCATTAAGTTAAGAAATTCTTCCTGATGTCCAACCTGAACTATGCCTGGTGTAGCTTGAGGTTACCTCTTGTGCAGTAGCTAGTTGATAAAGACACTGATTCCCACCTGGCTACAATCTCCTTTCAAGTAATTTTAAAGAGTGCAAAAGTCTTCCTTGAGCCTCCTTTTCTCCAAATGAAACACCGAGCTCCCCCAGCCTCTCTTGGTGAGAAGTCGTGGTGAGCTCTTCTGCCAGCTCCCTCGGTTCTCTTGGAGGAATCCATCCAGTCCCACAGAATTGTGAGGGCTAAGTGCCACAGNGCCATGTATTAGCAAAATAGGGACAGACTGCTCCTGCACCTTTAAGCTTTCCTTCACAATTATGACCAGCCTTCCTGGACCCCTTCATTATTAAGGGCTGTTTCGCAACTGACTCTCTAAACTAGTGTCCTGAACAGGACAAAGTCTGCCCCCAAAATACTCAAGGTGGAGCTTTTGCTCACCTCTTCCTTATTTCACCAAGAACAGAGAAACTCTATCATTCCATGGTCAGTGTGCCCCAGATGGCCTCTGACCACCCCATGCCCCACAGCCCTTCTCTGTTTGGGAACAGCAGGTCTGGCAGGACATGCCCTGGCAGGCTCCCCTACCAGCTGTGCCTGAAGTTACCTTCCACACACTCCAGGAACCTCCCAGACTGTCTCCTCTCCACTGCTGAGTTTCCAGCAGGCATTTGGCAAGTTAAAGTCCCCCAAGAACAAGGGCTAGTGATATGAAACATCCACTGATAGAATATTTCACTTCATCCTGGTTGGGTGGACTGTGACAGACTCCCAGCAGGATCTGTGCCTTGTTGGCCATCCCTCTGAGTGTCACCTACAGGCTCTCAGCCTTATCCCTACTGCCCCTGAGCTCTGTACAGCCAAAACCCTCCCCAGTGTACAGAGTACAGAGCCCCCCCACCGCCTCTCCTTCCTCACCTGTCCCTTCTGAAGAGCTTGTAGCCATCCACTGCAGCATCCAGCCATCCCACCACATTTCCATGGTGATAACTCCATCACAGCTTCCTGCTGCCAAGGGCTTCCATTGTTTGTTACCCACGCTGAGTGCACTGGTGCAGATGCACTTCAGCTGGACTGTCTATGTCACTCACAACACCAGTGTGTCACCCTAGGCTCATCTCTAGTTAGCTTGATCTAGTTCCTTTCCCCCTTTAAGCCCACTCAGTCAGCACTGCCAGCTCATGGCCTGGAATCCTTTTCCCCCCTTTTATACAGGTGAATCCCATCTGTCTGCAGCAGGCCTGGTGGCATAAAAGCTATCCCATGATCAAAACAGCCAAAATTCCCTCAGTGACACCAATCTGTAAGAGACAGTGAGAAGCATGGCCTGGAGGTGCTCCTGATGGCTAGTGACGGGTTCCCTACTGGATGCAGACAGGAGTGTGATGGGTCCTGCAACAGCCCTGTGAGGGCCATGGCAGGGTGGTTTGATCCTCAGGAAGCCTTGTTTTGAGTTCCTGCCTGCCATCCTGCCACTGGGCTCCTCAGTGCTATGGGCCTCTGGTGTGCAAGTGCAGCCAGGACAGGATATTATCCGGGAAGTCCCCCTCCTACTGTTGTCACCCTTTACTCCTTGTTGGATGTGAATATGAGCTTTGTCCTGTAGCCTAACAAAATCAGTTCAGTAGCCAGATACTTGCAACATTCCGTACATAAAGAAAGCAAGTACCAAACAAAAATTTGAAGACAAATTGTCTTTTATCTTTCAACTCACATGCCTCTGAACACCTACATAGCAGTGCACAGAAGTGGCTTGTTGTATTGAAGACTTTCATCTTTGCTTACAAGAAAGCAAGTAAGAATGGCAAAAGAAGTAGGCAATGCTTTCATTTTTTCCAGGGTTACTAGCCCTAATAAGTCTACCATTAATTCCTCCATACTGTCTCATTGCTGGTTTTTGAGTATTGACTCTCTTGGCATAGTTTACTTTTGTCTGAGAAGAAGAGAATAGTAATTAATAAACATTCTACCTGGGAAAAAATTGTCTGCAGGACCATAAACTGGAAAATTTGGGTTGGTTGAGTAGGCAAGGTTGATAAAAGACTTAAAACCCAATAAAACAAAATGACATTTGACAAAATCAGTCCCATTGGTACCTCTAGTCCCACGAAGGAAAATAGAAATCAGTTCTGTTCCCTTCAATTTTTCTTCTGTTTTCTGAGAGAAAAGGAAGGTAGAGATTGCTTGCTTATTTCATGCTAGCTTTGTAGTGGAAATTTTAAATTAATACTTAAATTATTATTTTAAACTATGTTAAACATATTACCTTTGAAAGTAAACATGTATTTCCACAAGAGTAACAATGACTTATATTGAATATGTTCTTTTCCATGACATTACAATAATTCTGCTTCAAGGGGTTTTTTTGCAGGATTATACATATTTAAATTTTTCATATGTAAACGGAAACATATGTCATCATTAAAACAAGGTATCATATTCTGAGGTCTTAGATTAAAAAAATTAATTTTCGCCAGAATGGACTTCAGTTGTATTAAAGTAAGCCAATTAAACTTCAGGTATACTGCTTCATAGCCTGCCCTTCTGCTTTCATATTTCAAAATTACTTGTGCTCCTGAACATTTCAAGTAGGTACAAGTGTTTCTTTGGGACAGCTCATTAAAAGTGTAGTTTATCCCATAGGAAAGTGTAAATTTAATTTATTCTTTACATTCATTCCTAACTTGCTTGCATACTTGGCATAGGTAAAGCCTATTTACTGTAGGGGTCCTGAATTGAAAACTCTGATTATTCAAGGCTAATATAAACATACTATGTTTTCTATTTTTAAATCCCTGCAGCATGCACCCAAGCACTCATACACACACTCAGATGTCTTTACTGGGGGGTTTTGGTGACTCTTCATAGCATTTTTGTACTTCTAGAATGCCTTGGCTTCAGAAGACAGTGTCCCTCCCTGCAGATAATGGATTGTAGATCCATGGCAAGGGGTTAGAATAGATGACCTTTGAAAGTAATTTCCAATCTAAACCACCCTCTGATTCTATGATTATTCATTTACCTTCATAGCTTTTTGCACAAAAACCTTGATACTGCAAATCTCTGGTGTAGCTCACTCTTAGCTTGCATGATTGATAATCCCATTAGCATTGGTTAGCTTTCAATGACAGTGCCTTGACAGTGATAACAATTATTTCTTAGCAGCTTGACTTAGTGATAAGGCCTTTAGTACTTTTTAAAAACTTAATGTCTATTATAAATCTTTGTGTTTAAACACAAATACTACTTTCCACATGCTGTTCAATTTTGTGACGTATCAGTTCTACTGTAATGTGGCATTACATACTAGGACACTTTAGTCTGCAGCTCCCATGCTA
Source organism: Toxostoma redivivum (assembly GCA_013397375.1). NCBI lineage: Eukaryota > Metazoa > Chordata > Aves > Passeriformes > Mimidae > Toxostoma > Toxostoma redivivum. The sequence goes on along the minus strand of VXBI01013183.1, from coordinate 70,090 downwards.
ACACCTCTTCTGTCATTTTGCAGATGAGAATAATACTTTCTGTTGCCTTATGGAAGCACAGCTGATTGGAAAAGGTAGCAGCACAGAACATGTGAGTCGACATAGTCTGATTGTGGACAAGTTTATTCTGACTGTTCACTAAGCAACCATACAGGGAAGACACTGAAGAGTCAGATGCCTAGCAGCTGGAAGACGCAGATAGATACACATCAAGCTACATGAGGTTTGCTTTGAGGCTGACCCTGAAGAAAACATGATTGTGAAGGGTATTAAATAGCAGAAGCAAACCAAGAAATGCACAGTTGCCCCTGTTGCCGGTTTCCTCAGCATACTGTAATGGAAACTCAGCAGCCAGCCAGAGGCACCATGTGAGGAGCTAATATGGGAGAGATAGATGTGTTCACATTGAAGTTTAGCAGACCAGTAGCAATGGGATTACCACTTCACAAAATCCAAATAAACATGATAATTGAGAGGGGACTCATGAGCACAGTGTTGTTATTCTGCTTGTTACTTTGTAAATAGTCTCTTGAAAGATTTCTCAAACAGCTATGTTATTCATCCACTTACCTATGGCAACTCACCACAATTTCTTGAATTTAAGAGTGATATTTCTTTTTATCAGTGTGTTTGATGGTGCTTTTGGGGATTTAAAAAACACTAATTAATAAATACCCAGCAAGATGCAAAACAATATTATGCTTTCAAATTCAGACTGAGTAGACATAAGCAACAATTTAAAGAACATTTCTTAGAGTAAAGGATTGTACATACTCTGTCTTTTATGCACAGATTTTTGATCTTAAAATTTAATGAACATTTGATGTTCTTTTCATAATGAAGATGTAGGCTGCCCACACATCTACAAAGCAGTTATTTCTTGCTTAAAGATAACAAAAGTCACTTCAACCAATACTTGCTGCAATACGTGAAATCTATATATACAGTGGACAATAAGCTATTTTTCACACACTTCCAGAAATTCAAAACAATGTGCTCAGGGCTGCATAATCAACCATAGCTGGATTATTACATTCAAAGGCAAACCACACTCTGTTAATTAAAGCCACAATGGCCTTGAAGGTATCTGGTTTCAGGAAAATCTTTTAAGTGTGCTTGTAGATTAATCAGTAGCAATCTGAGCAGGATACTCTGGAAACAGACACATGCAATACATTACATGCTGAAGGCATTACATGCTGAAAAGGTGAAGAAATGGAGCAAAGTACAATTGGGCAATGTTTCACAGGTAAATTTGTATTCAGACAACAATGCTTTTACAGGACATATTTAACCCAGGCTTATAAAACACCTGTATTTACAGATGAACTAGTGTAATTTGTAGGTGTTTTCATTTGGGTCTTCAGTTTGGGCATCTTTATAGCTGAACGTGCCAAAAAGGCCAGATTCAAAGCTCTGATGTGAGGTACAGTGATAAACATGCGAGTGTGTTTGATGTAATAATATAGTTTCTGAAAATAGTGACTTCACATAGAGAAGACCAGTACTTAAATTCTCCCCCATAATGTTAGCTAATTTTTCACTTTTTATTTTCCTGAGAAAAGATGTAGAATCTGATAGTACATAGTAGTTAAAAGAATTAGGATTTTATTAACCTATGGAGAAGATCTTACTTTTAAATTCCTTATGAGCTCTGTCTGTTATCTTGTGCTGATTTGGTTCTCCGCGTTGGGTTTTTTTGTGGTTTGTTTTTTTTTTTTTTTTTGTTTTTTGGGGGTTTTTTTGGTTGGTTTTGGTTTTGGATTCGGTTTTGGTTTTTATTTTGGTTTGTTTTTCAATAAAAAGATACTGGTTTTCCTACTGAAAGATAAATTAGAAATTTTTTAAAAATTGAAAAATCTATTTTTTGTTACCACCATGCTTGGCATTCAGTAGAAAATTGATTAGGTTTTCTTTGGAAAATTTGTTACAAGGAGATGTAGTCAACAAGCCTTTAACTTATGACCTAGTAAAGAAATATCAATGGAAAAGAACATATTCATTGCCAAGATGCCATCAGTAAATACAGGCTGTAGAAATGGGAAGCACCTTAATTAATTTATGCATTTCAGAGGCCACAAAACTATTTAAATATCTACTTGTGTCCCATGACTTAGCAACCCTATGAAGACATTTTCTAAAGAAAAAGCTGCATATAAAAACAAGCTACTCTTATGAAACTGTCCCGTGTTTTTTTCCTCCCTATTTTAAGAATGTGTATCAAAGGTCTCTGGAGGAAGGCTTTTTCATTTGAAAAGTGACTGAATTGATACACTGATGCCAATTATACTTGGTTTCTTGAGAGAAGAAATAAAGGTATGTGGGAAAAAATCAGAACATATCCTTTAAGGCATGACATGTTCATTTTGTGTGGTACAGTGTGCATTTACGTATCTGGTCTCTGCTGAATGAGAGACCTGACTCTACCTTGTACTACTGGCCACTTGTCTGCCACAGACAGACATCTGAGTTTTGGACATCAGATCCCAGAGTACCTATTTCCTTCGTAATCACTGTCAAGGGTCAGACCATTCACATTGCAATAATAATCCCTCCTTTAATTTTGTCTAGAAAAAATGAGCTAAAACTTTATCCATACATTCATGGATATGGTGACACGGACAAGATAGATAGGAATCCAAGAAGGATTTTCTGTCAGAGAAAGGAAGAAGGAGCCTGGGGTATATTGTCTCTGAAAGTAGCTCAAAGTGAATATTCTAAGCCTTCATTTAACAGCTGTGGTTAAAGGGTGATTTGAAATACAATTTTGGCTGCAAACTTCACTGAAAAAAATAATTTAAAGAGGCTTAATTATTCCCCTGTTTTAGGTGGAGACAATGAGTACTCTTGAGTCTTGCATTTGTAGGCCTCGTTTGCTGAGAAGCTCTTTAACTCAGAAATATCTCACTACATTAAGAAAGAACTTTGTCTTGCCCCTTATCTGGAATAACTTCCTGACACAACATCAGCCAAACACCTGAATGTTTTCAGAAAGAGAGTTCTAGTGATCTGCTTAAACCAAAGGCACATGTGACAAATTGGTGGCGTTGTGAGGAACTGGTACAGATCACATGGTCTTCAGTGGCTAAAGAATGGAATCTGTAAATCAGAAGTGAGTTTTTTGCTAATGTAAGGTAACTGAACACTGAAATGTTTGAGCATCAATTGTTGTTGCTTTGTATTATTAATAGTTTTCTAGTGGTAACTATTAAGGATTACTTGGCACAGACTTCACAAAATTCCCATGGCTTTGTTATTTTAATGATTTCTAGTGGACAGGATGCATACTATTCCAATAAAGATCAGATACTTCTTTTGTTTCAGGAGACATGTATCAAACAGGTTATTTTTTAGTATGCAGTAACAGACTATATTTACACTGAAATAAGAATGGCATGTTTCAGGGAGGTTTCAAGCATCCTCTAATGAATGTAGTTAAAGGAGTGGGAGGTCTTAAGGGTATTTCAGAAGATTATCTTGAGTTCTGATACTTTTCAGCTTGAAATTGTAGAAGTATAGAACATCCTGAGTTGGAAGGAACCCATCAGGATCATCAAGTCCCACTCCTGGCCCTGCACAAGACATCCCAAGAATCCCACCATGTGCCTGAGAGCATTGTCCAAATGCTTCATGAACTCTGTCATGCTTGGTGCTGTGACCACTTCTTTGAGGAGCCTGTTCCATTGCCCAAAAATCTCCTGGGTGAAAAATCTTTTCCTGACATCCCTCCTAAACCTCCCCTGATTCAGCTTCATGCCATTTCCTTGAGTCCTGTCACTGGTCACAGGAGTGAAGAGATTGGTGCCTGCCCTTCCCAGTGAGGAAGCTGTAACTGCAATGAGGTCTCCCCTCAGTCTCCTCCAGGCATACCAGAGTAAGTGACCTCAGCCACTCATCACACAGCTTCTCCTCAAGACCCTTACCATCTCCATGGTGGACACTCTCTAACACGTCTTTTTATATTGTGGCACCCAAACCAGCCCCCAGCACTCGAGGTGAGGCTGCCCCAGCTCAGAGCAGAGCAGGACAATTCCCTCCCTTGTCTGGCTGGTGATGCTGTGCCTGATGCACCCCAGGACAGAGCTTGCCCCTCTGGCTGCCAGGGCACTGCTGACTCATGGTCAACTTGCCCTTGACAGTGACTCCCAGGTCCATTTTCACAGTGCTGCTCTCCAGCCTCTTGTTGCCCAGTCCATGCACA
>VXBI01013183.1:0-65670 GCA_013397375.1 Toxostoma redivivum | reverse complement strand
CTGTGATTATGAATATGTATCTGTTTGAAGCTTTTGTCACTAAATAGACTCTGTGATCACCTGTAATTTTGCAGTGCATATTAGAGGATGACCTCACGCTGCTGCCCAGTGCTGAATAAACATTCACTTTCTAACTTTAAATTGTTAGAGAGTCTTTTGTTCGCCCCAGTAGAGTATCGGTACTAGACCAATACTCATATTTTGGTAAATCATCTGAAGGGCCTCTTTGCCCTCATGGGAATTGACAGCTACTCCCAGTTCAGTGTCATCAGCAAACTGACTTAGTATCCCTTCCAGTCCTGTGTCCAAGTCATTTATGAAGATGTTGAAGAGCACAGGGCCAAGGATGGACCCTCATGGAACCCCACCAGTGACAGGTCCCCAGTCACCCCAATCACTGTAACCCTTTGTGCCTGACACATGAGCCAGCTGCTCACCCATCACATGATGTGTTTATCCAGCTGTGGGCTGGACATTTTCTCCAGAAGAGTCCTGAGAGACAGTGTCGAAAGCTTTACTGAAATCCAAAAAGATCACATCAACTGGATGGATTTCCCTGTCCTAGAAGAAAATTATATTTGACAAGCAGGACTTACCTCTCATGAAGTCACGCAGAATGCAATGACTGCATTGTCCTCCAGGTAATTTTCAATACTTACCAGAATAATCTTTTCCATGATTTTACTGGGCACTGAAGTGGGACTTACAGGCCTGCAGGACCTCCTTCTTTCCCTACTTAAAAACTGGGACAACATTAGGCAGCAGATTCTGCACAAGTCCAGGGTCAATAGGAAATTGACCTTTCTCCAGCTCAGCGCACTGAGATCCCCCTGGTCTATCATTCATATTGAAGACAGAAGCAAAGACTGCATTAAACTCCTCTGCCTTGCCCCTGTCTCTGTTTGCGAGATGACCATCTTCATCTTCATCCTGTAACTCGGTGATGTTATTCCTACACTGCCTTTTGCCATTTATATATGTGAAAAAAATCTGTGTTGTCCTCCCAAAGTTCTGGCCAGCTCCAACTCCAGCTGAGCTTTGGCTGCACATTTTCTCTACAGAGAGGAAAAGGGGAAATAAAGTCTTTCCCACTATTAGCAAAGAGCAGGCTCAGGATCACTTGAACCTGAAGGGCCATCTGTTGATGAGACTTGATGAGATACATCCCAAGGTCCCAAGGGAATTGTTTGCTATTGTTTCCAAGCCACCCTCCATCATATTTGAAAACTCATGGTGTTCAAGTGAAGTCCTTGGTGACTGGAAAAAGGAAATACCACTCCAGTTTTTGAAAAGAGGAGAAGGGAAGATCTGTGGAGCTGCCAACCAGTGATCCTCTGTGTGTGGGAAGACCATGGAGCAGATCCTCCTAGAAGATACACTATATCACACAAAGGACAAGGAAGTGTTCTGAGGCAGCCAGCATGGCTTTACTAAGGGCAAATTGTGCCTGAGCAATCTGGTGACCTTCTACAATGGAGTGATAGCAACAGCTGGCATGGAAAGACCAATAGATATCATCTATCTAGAATTCTGTAAGGCCTTTGATATGGTCCCCACATCACATCCTCATCTCCAAATTGGAGAAACACAGACTTCACAGATGGACTCGTGTTGTAAAGCTGAGACGCAGTCACAGCAGAGAGAGACAGACACAGCTCACTCAGGTTGCATGAACAGGAAAAGATCTCTTTATTTACATGATGAAAGTACTTATAGGAAACTAACAATGTTCAGGAATTGGACAGGTGGAAAGCCTCCCATCTTCATTGGCTTTCCACCTGTCTATCAAATGCTTTCTCCCTCACTGAAGAATGTGAAACACTCCTTGTTTAGAAGAACGAGTGTGGGAACTATGTAGACTTAAGTATAAACAACAGAATCTCTGAAGGCAAGGAAAAACTGCAGGGCAACCGACTTGATTATGTATTTGATTTAGAGGCTAAGGAGTTGGCTGGATGGATGTAACCAGAGTTGTGGCTCTATATCCAGGTGCAAGCTGGTGACAAGTGATGTTTGTCAGGCTCTCTGCTGGGATCAATGCTCTTCAATACCCTCATCAATGACACGGACAGTGGCATTGAGTGCATCCCCAGAAGGTTTGGAGATGACACAAAGCTAAGCAGTGCAGCTGACACAACAGAAGGATGGGATGCAATGCAGAGGGACCTGGATGAACCTGACAATTGCACCCAAGAGAACTTAATGAAGTTCAACAAGTCCAAGTGCCACATGTTGCATCTTAGTTGGCAAAATCCCAGATATAATTACAGACAGGGAGAAGAATTCACATAAGCAGCCCTGTGGAGGATTCTGGGTTCTCACAGGTGAAAAGCTAGACATGAACTAGCAGTGTATGCTTCCAGCCCAGAATGCTAATGGCTACATCATCCTGATATATCATTTTGATGTATCAAAAGAGAAGTGATCATCAGGTTGAGGGAAGTTATTCTCCCCTTCTACTCTGCCTTGTGAGACCTCACCTGGAGTTCTGCATCGGGCTCTGGGGTCCTCAGCACAAGAAAGATGTAGACCTGTTAGAACAGGTCTAGATGATCAGAAGGCTGGAGCACCTCTCCTGAAGACAGGCTGAGAGAGCTGGGGTTTTTCAGCCTGGAGAAGAAAGTGCTTGGGGGAGTCTTTTCTTCATTGTGGCCTTCTAGTATGATAAAATAGCTTATAAAAAGGAAGAAGACGATGCTTTAATTAAATTTGTAACCCCAAAGTCCTGCTTCAGGAGTGCTTCAGGTTGCCCTCATCTCCGTTTTTGTGAGTAGAGCTGGGATTCTTTTTGCCAGTATACATCACCTTGTGTTTACTGACCCTGTCTTTCATTCACCCTGTGTTTTGCTGCGCCCTCGATGGATTAAGTCTGGTGTTTCTGCCATTCTTCCCTTGGCCCTTGTAATTACAGATTTTTAAAGTTTATTCAGCAAGCTGTTACTTTACACACATTTTCAGGTCATTTTACTCACATATTTCATGCTACTTGCTTTTTCTCATGAATTTACTATAGTATTATATAATTTTTCCTTAAAAGCTACCTTCTTTACTATAGAAAGATCCCATAAAAAACCACATTTTGTTGTACACCCTTATTCATTTGCTCTTCTTACTACTGAAAACACACAGTTGAATGGTTTTTAAAACTTGGAGAAAGACATAGTTCCTGAAATACGAATATATGTTTAATATGTGTTTAAAAACCCCCAACTAAACCACACCCCCAAATATGTCAGTTCCCAAGATGAAAATATTATCTGGAATAAAATGAACACATTTTTAAACATAGCTTTTGGAGAGAAATCCAGAAGTAAGGACAGAAAGATTTTAGATCTGATTAAAAGATTCAAAAATTAAATGATCAAAGAAAAAAAAACCCTCTTTTAAAGGCAGCTGGTAGGATTAGAGTTAGAAAAAACAGGATGAGATATAATTTGCTATTTAAGAGCATAAGAGCATTAACAAATTAACATACTTTATTAAACAATTTTGTTTTGGCCAGGTAAACATGAGAAATCTTTCAAAACAGTTTTGTAAGGGTGGCATGTGTTTGTAGAAATTGCAATTTTTATTTTTTGTGCTTTTCCTTTAGAGACTATTTTATCTTAAAAAAAAAAAAGTTCCCCTGAAGTTATTGAGTAGGATTAATATAAGCTGCTTTCCCATTCTCTGCACAGATAAGGAACCACTCACTAATTATCAAAGGCAACCAGCTTATCTGGGAGCATTTAAGAAGCTCATCTTTTCACTTTACATTGATTTCTTGAGAAAGGTAAGAAATTCTTTCCTATACAGACTGTGCAGAAAATGAATAGAAGGAATAGAAATCCCACCTTGTCAGAAAGCCCATGAAATATCAAGTACCTTCTCAAGAATAAGCAGAAGGAGCAGGAATAGGACTCCATGTCCTATTCCTTCCTCCTTTTGTCTTCCTCACTGTGTATCACTCTCTCCTTAGAGGTTTATAATTGGCAAGATTTATTTTCTGGAGGAAATGCAGAATCTTGACACATGTGTACTTCTGTGTATAACATTTTCTAAGAGAAATAGAATTTACAAAGGGTCAGGAGAGATTCAGTTCCCTAATTCCACATGGCTTAGTGTGGTCTAGTTGTGGTCTCTCCACTGAAATAATAGTAGACAATACTAGTGGAGAATATATACAGAGAATGTGGTAACTTTAATGCAAATTTTCCAGGTGAACACTGCACTTCCAACCTCATCCAATTGGCCTTCAGGGGAATTTTTCTCTTTCAAAGATGTGTCCCAGTGGAAATGAAAATGTCACATGGTTGAAATCAAACCACTTACCACACCACTTGAAAGAGATGTTCACGTCATTTGTTCAGGCCCTTGGAGGACCGCCTCCCCTTCTTATCTCACCTCCTCAGCAGCCTTCAGAATCTCCAATGAACCACAGACAGAAGGCTTTATTTCCATGTCTTTTGCCTAGCCTTTTCAAAATCCCATCTCTTTTAAAAGGTGTAAAGAATTTCTGTAATGTTGCCATCAGCCATAGTATCAGTGTGAAGATTCAGGGGTCTCATTAAAAAGTAAAATTGAATTGCAGTAAGCCGAAGAAGAATTTTTAAAATGCCAATAATCTAATATAAAATTAATTAATAATAAATAACACATGAAATATTATCCTTCCTTCCCCCCCCCTCCCCCAGTTACTCTAAAGCAGTTGAACAATATTTTATTGCAAACCAAACTTCAGCAGAATCTGTTGATCATTTGGAGTACAATTTGTAGAATAAAAATGCTCTTGCTACAATGGTGGTGCTGCTTTCTGCATGAGCCAAAGCTGGGGTAATGCCTCTGTGTCACCAGGCATTTGCCATACATGGTGGTCCAGCCCAGGTGTTGAGCTAGTGTCACTTCTACTGACTTCTTTTTGTGCTTTCCTTGGGAATAAGTAGCTTGAAACCAACCAGCTAGATCACAGTGTTATTCCTTCCTCAAATAGGAATGTGAAGTTGATTGTAATTCCAGAACTTTTAATCATTTATAGAATTTAGATGCCTGTGAAGTTGTTTCTTTAGGTTTTAGTTGTTCTTTTGTTTGATTGTTTGTATTTTGGGAGGGATTCTTGATTTCTTTTTTTGTTTTTTACTTTTCCTTTCTGCACACTAAGGTAATAAATACACAGAAAAGATTATTTTTACCGCAGTTGAAAAGGAATTTATTTCACATCATGCAAACAGAAATGACTCTGAGATAGGGCCTTTTTCAGCGTATATATAGGCTGTGATGGATGCCCAAACAAAATGTCAGATGCCTGAATTTCTGAAACGATTGTATTGACTACTTGTAAATAAGAGAACTTCAACAGTTTTAAATGCTGAAGGTTACAATTCTGAAAATGTCTTGTAGGAAATGGAAAATTCTAGGTCTTAAGTGAGCTTGAGTGGGCTGGAGGTAGGGAGGGGCATTCTTAATGGAGTGAGAAAGGGTTAGATATATGCGCGCATTTTTTCTACATGATTTCAACACTCCTGAAAGCAAGAAAATAATAGCATTGGCTTTGATTTGACATAGTGCAAACAACCACTCTGAAATCCTCGCCTAATGCACCTCGTTGCTGGCTTGTGATATCCCTCATGGTTCTTGCTCTGGATCTTTCTTGAGCAGAGGCTGCCAAATGTGTAACCTTGTGCCAAATTACATGGTGATGTTCAGATATGTGCAAATTGCACCAAAGAGTAACTTATTTGAAGAAATGAATCAGATGTTTAGATGTTGTTACAAATAAAATAGAACCATTTATATGCTGAGTTTATTTCTAAAGTTGATTTGATACAAAAGTCTAAACAATCTAACTCTTGTTAAAGTGCTGGGGTTTGGGTTGTTTTCCAGATATAGAATAAGAAAACCAGCCTGAAGAGATTCAGCTGAGAAGTTGGTTAGTTAGTATGCATAGTAGCAACCTCATGAAATATTTGGAAAGAGCCAAATATGGAACAACTGATGCAGTGGAATATCCTTTTCCAAACTTTTACAGGTTTTCTTCTTGGAGCTTGTTCTGTTCAGCACACAAAACAACAGAGTGATTGGTGTTCCCATGTAAACCACAGGTTGCTAGATCCCACAGTAGGACATATGTGTGATGTAAAACAGGAAGCTTCCAGTTTTAGGTTCAGCCACTGCCACATAACTTCAAATCATAACAAAAATATTTTTAACATGGTAACTGCATACCATAATTAGTTTCTCATTTCTGTTGCTCTAGAACTAGCATTGATGAAAGAGGAAAGAAGAGGCCTGGTCACCATGATTTAAGTGTTTATCAACCCGTAGGGTAGAATCTTTGAAAGTGCCTAGCCATGACCTTTCTTTGCCCTTCTGACATCAACAGGAGCAGAAATAAGCCAATGCAGGTAATGCTATCCTTAACACGTTTTGTAGCAGAACTTACAGCTCATATGACTCCTTGTTATTGCTCTTTTCTCCTCTCTACTTGGTAGTCCATTTTAATTCAATTACTCTCCAAACTGGTTAGCCAGGAATATTCAAAGGCTAAAGGCACTTTTGTTGCTTCATCACTATAAAGATTTGATGATTTTAGGAAATGTAGGACAGAAGCTATCCAAATATCACAGTATCATACTGACTAAAACAAAAATATATGAGTTTTATCAACATAAGCAATAAAAAAAGGATGATTGGTCAGAGCTATCTAGTATACAAAATGGTCTAGAAATCTTACAAATGCAGTGAGGTATTTGTATGAGGTTGCTAGTATATCTTGCTCTCAACCCAGCTGGAAGGATGACAGCAAAAATCGTATTTTTTTGTCTTTTCTTTCTGGTTGTCTGATTGCTTGTCTTCTCACTAAAACTAATACTTAAAATAAAAGAGGCACTTAAATGTTTTGGAAATGTAAAGTTTAAATGCACCTTTGTCTGTAAGCCCAGGTCTGAGCTTTTTTTGATGGGATGATAAATCAAGAAAGAATATAATGGCAAAATTCCTCCCTTTGATCTAAAACTGAAGGCTTGTATTCTGTTCTTGGTTATACCACAGCAATACTTGGCTGGTATTAATTAGTGAATTTTCACTTGTATCATCACAAGCAGTAGACAATCTAGAATCTTGCACAGAGACTTTCTTGTATTTTGTGCTAAACACTAACATTATGATACATGGAGAATAAAACTAGAAAAATTTTAACTCTACTTTAGAACTAGCCTAACATCTCATTCTGACCTGAGGGAAATACCAAAATCTTGGAATTTTTACAGAATTCTGGGAATAGTTACAGAAGAATTTAGTGTTACCAAGGAATTACTATATGCAGCAATTCTTCAGTGATGAACTAGACAAACACGCATCACTATCCTTGGTCATAATTTTTTCTGTTTTTGACCAATTACCTCATTTAAAAATTGCTGGAGTCAGCAAAGAGTACCTGAACTCTAGGGATATTCTTAGGGATTTGAACCTGTAATCTGGGTTGGAACATAATCATAGCTTTGAAAATAAAGAAAAAGTGAAGAAGTGTAGATCCTGATCCAAGCATCTTGTCTTAGACTCCTCTTTGTTCTTTTGCCTTTGGATTTCACTGCTGGATGCCACTGGCTGGGTTTTTTCCAAGCAGATAGTTAAACAGGGACTTCTTTTCCTCTTTATTTGGATATTTAATGGAGCTTCTTGATGCACAACTTTGTTAGTAAACATTTTAGGAGAGATTTTTGGCATTTTTCTAGTGAAAAAATATACTTTTCAGTGATTGTAGTGTTTTCTTTTTTGTATGAATTGCTAATTGTTAAGGCAGATGCAGTAAGTTTTTAAACATGGAATTATATTGCTATCATTAACTAACATTAAGGGGTAAGAATTTTCCTAACATACCCTGCAAGTTTCAGTTGTCATGATAACTACTGTATGTCTGTCTTTTTAATGCAAAGAAAATGCTGATGGTGATTATTTCAAGACACTTTCTTTATTTTTCTTTTCTGAATTATGGACACCATAACAATGAATTCAACACTATCTCAGCTGGTAAAAGAGTTATATGGAGTACTTACATATTTGCCTGTTCTAATATGGAAGACTACACAGCAGTCAACAGTGACCTACTTACAAGATATAGGAAATAAAAGCGAAAATGGAGGAAAGTAATATCACAGGCCACTCCCACTATAAGTTACTCTTTCTGCAAATAATAAGATTTTTCAATTTATGATGCTAAAATTGTTCCTCTATGACAACAGAAAGAGATGATTTAGATAATATTGATGGAATAGCAAAGCAAAATTATTTTTGAAAAGCATTTCAGAATGCTTTTCCTTGTTTTCTCCTTTCTTTGCTGATGAGCTAGTAGATACAAATGTAAACTAACCAGCAGGTGGTAGCAGAGTTTAAGATTTCTAGAACTGTATATAAGTCTTGCAAGTCATTATTACATAGAGAAAATATTTCAGAGTACAGACCACACAGTCAATGCCTCTGCAAGTTCATGGCAAGGTTCTTCCATCTTTATTGATGACATATGGACATTTAGACGACATCTTTAAGAGATTTTAAAGATTATTTAATATGCAGGGTAATAGTCAGATGAGACTAATAAGTCGTGGGGGATGTTTCTGTGGTTTTCTTTTTTGTAGGGTTTTGTTGTTTTGGTTTTTTTCTGGTTTGGTTTGGGTTTTCTGGCAGGAGATGAATTATCAGCCTAGTACTTCACTAATTTCACTGTCATTTTGTCTGTGTCTGTAAAACATAGAAAGGTGTTGACAGTGTTCACATCAGAGGTTGTATTTATTATTTCATATTCACTTCAATTCCAGTATATTTCAGCTTTCTTCTTTTATATTTTTTGGCTTCTTTTATTACAGTCATTGAAGTGACTTGAAGAAATGCACCCCATGCAATCATGTCTTTGCAATTCCTTTTCTTATTTAACATAAATAATTTCAAGCAATATGAGAACTCTGGTTGTTGTAACACACACAAACAATTCTTATAACATTGTGAACTTTTCTGTAATAGAATAATTTTGAGTCATGATACATGCAGTCTCTAGTAAAGCCTGAAAATTTTCTGAAAAATGCATGAGGAAAGTGCCTTTTAATGAAAATTTTGTGATGTTAACACTGTAGCAAGGTACCTGCTCTTGAGTAAGTGACCCTAAATAAATGAGAAATTCTGATCCACACTAGACAATCACTAGGAATAGCATGGTTGTGTTGAAATTACTGATTCATCTAGTCAACTGATAAGTACATAGAAAAAGCATATCTCCCCAGACCTCAGTTTTAAGACGTTACAATTAATGTGGACAAATTATACTTAAGTGCCTTTCAACAACTGCCCACATTCACATAAACTCTAAAAAAGAAGTAAAATGTACCAGGCATGAATGGTATATCAGGTCTTGTCTTTTGTATTTAAGACACGTTCATTGCTCTTCTCTGTAACAGGCAACCCAAAATACCACAAAATGGGAAGGGAAAGCATGACTGATAGGATATAATTATGAGAGAAATTGAAAACAGGTTACACTGCAATATAGTTCCAGTAACCTATTTTGTACTCTATACTGCCTCTGATTTTGGAAGGGAGGAAAAAATAGAGAGTTAAGCAGTAAGAAATAAGAAAACCTGTATCTGAGTCATAATTTTGAAACAGAGAATGATTTAATCATAACATACCATCTATGTACAGCCAAAGCAGACTACTGCAATAGGTCAGCAGGCAAAAGGGCCTTGAAACAATTACAGGATCAGAGAATCACAGTTCTGTATCTCAAGTATCATACAGATCACCTCTCAGGCTTGCACAGGACCATCCCCAAGAATCACATCATGTGCCTTGAACTCTTTCAGACTGTGCTGTGATCACTTCCCTGGGGAGCCTGTTCCAGTGCCCAGTGTGTCTTCTGGGTAAAAATCATTTTCTAATATCCAGCCTAAACCTCCCCTGATACAACTTCAGGCCATTCTCTCTATCAGGTCCTGGCCATTCCAGGCCATTCCCTGGTCACTGGATGCCAGAGAGGAGAGCTCACTGCTTGTCCCTCCTCTTCCCCTCACAAGGAAACTGTACCTGCAATGGGGTCTCCCTTCAGTCTCCTCCAGGCTGAACACACCAAGTGACCTCAGCCACTCCTCATAAGGCTTCCCCTCAAGGCCCTTCACCTTTTTCATGGCCCTCCTTTGGATGCTGCCTGATAATGGTTTTTTAATACTGTAGCATCAAACCATCCCCCAGCACTGGAGGTGAGGCTGCCCCAACTCAGAGCAAAGCAGAACAATTCCCTCCCTTGCCCAGCTGTGATGCTGTGCTTGATGCACCCCAGCACATGGCTGTACATTTAGTACCATACCTGTCAGAAAGCTTTTTCGTACAGCAGCATATCACAATTCCCATCCAGCAATATGTAGCTTCTCTCAGTGCCTTGACATGCTACACCTCTTAAGAAAAGAAACAGAGATCTTGTGACCTTGGTATTTCAGAGGTAGTTGCAATGTGTAAACCTGATACACCTGCTAAGAGCTGTTCCTCTTGGCAGCATTAACCACATTTTTGGGAATCCAACTTGCTTTCTACCATTTGCTGCTGGTAATTTATGCAAAATGTTTTATTTCTTCAGGTTGTGTTCTTTTCTATTTCTCTTTGGTAAATGCTTCGTAATAAATTGATTTTTGATTCAGGAAATTGCCTAACATGTGTTACCAATAATGTTTTCTTTTTCTTGTATGAATTTAGTTATGACTGGTGCTACTAAAACTTCTTTTACTGTCTTGTATCCATTAACTGTAGAAAGAATAGAAAAATGCAGTTGTTTGAAAAGAGAAAAAAACCCCAAATAATTAGGGTAGAATTGAGTTTAATATTTGCTTTCACATACATGTTTATAAGCTGTCCTTAAACTTGCAATAGGCAGTTGCTGAACAAAGTTATTAATAAATTACCATGTGTTACCTGTGATAACTTGTGAAGAATTCAGTGGCAAGTAGACAAAAAAACTTTTGCTGATTTCTCCCCAGTAAGTGGGTGCAATTCACCTACCTAGAAGTTACAGGGTTGCATCATGTCAGCACACCACGTCTGATGTATTTCATTGGCTTTTCCACACAAGTGCAAAAAGAAACACAACTTTTTTTTATTAACTGTATTGTTAAGTTTCTTAATATAGTCTTCAAGTGGGCTTTTTCATGTTTATTACTTGAAATGTTTAGTCATTTGAAGCTTTCTGGTTTTCAAGTCGTAGATTTCTGGAATGAGAAGTAGACTTTGACACGTAGTCTTTAATTTCCATTTATTCCACCTAGAATTCTTTCATAATTTTTAGATGTCTTTCATAACAATACTTGCTTCATGAAACTCTCTAACTTGCCAATGATATCCGATATTACCTATTTAACAAGTAATGTATTATAAAATTAATAAATAATTCTCATATTTACTTTGCAGGAAGAATCACACAAGTGACTAGAAGTCTTCAGTACTTGAACATGATGGTTTTTATCTGTTTCAGTTGTGCCTCATATGTACTCATAACAATGTTGCACCGCCAGCTGGTAAGCAATTCCGAGTGCTTAGTTTCATCTCTTGTAACAGTCTTGTACTTCAGGTAGTGTTGAGAAAACTTCTTCCCAGAGGACAGACATTTGCAACAGCTGTCTTAAATGTTTGGCTAATGCACTGTATTTCTATACTTCTGTGAAAATACTTAATCCCTGCCTATTTTTTTTTACCTATCAGCAGCCCCCCCTGTGAGCATTCCTGTCAGCAGTGTGTTCTAGAGTGACTAAGCAGAGTTAGCGAGGCCATAATGACATTTCCTCTTGAGCATAATAAGACCATCACATTTTAGGTTTTTTACATTCCTGCCATAGCTTCTTCTTCCTAAAAGGCTGAGTGAATTTCTATGCAGTAAACATTCCAGGTATTGCCAGACCATTTAGTCCATATCATAGCTGTCTTACTAATGTAAAAGTCAGGATTCACTTGTCATTTTGAATATTGAAAAATACTCTTTCTTTCTTTTTTTTTAACAAATGTTCATGTATGTAAGAGATGATTACCCTCCTGGGTAAATGGGATATCGAGATGCTAAGACTCAAGGAGGATAACATGACCATGTTTATTGTATTGGTCCATAGGAAAGGAATCCAAGGACATACAATAACACGAAAAAATTGCAGTTTTTGTCCAACTAACCTGACTTCTCACCAGGCACTGATTATCCCAAGAAAAACAAGCTGTGAATAATCAAGCACCTTCTTTCTGTGATGTAGCACCTGGACTTGTTTAAAGCAGGGATGTCAGGTTTACAGACAGCTTAAGGAAGCTTATCAGATTCTGCAGGTGGTGCAGTCAGTCTGTGCATGTAATGTGGTTTTTATAGGATTGATTTGTAGATGAATCAGCCATAAAAATTATTTCACAGATTTCATAAGTGAGGGTAGTATAAATTACTGAATAAAACTGAAGCAGTTGAAACACTTTTAAAATGAATCTCACAAGTTGCTTATTTATTTTCCAGAGTATAAAACTGAGAACTCTGGAAAAGGATCAATCTCCTCTCCAGCAACCACCCACACTGTCCCTCAAGTTCTGTGTTATCATGACGTTACTTCACTTCCTTTTGCTGGTATCACCATCTAAATATGATTTACATGTGTAAATTGGCAAAACCTTTTTCAGTAATTTAACTCTGTCATTCTGGATAACTTCTCCACTTTCTTGGTTAGATTACTTGCGGTGACTGTAACATGAAGTACAAATCAGCACATATCAGTTAGTAAGCTTGCCCTGTTTTTCCATAATCTGTTGCTGCTTATTGTTGACATTTGGACATGCACACACTTTTCTCTATTGAAGAATGTAACTGATAATTCCAAAGCAATGGATAATATTGATAAACAAAATTTTACAAACTAGAAACAAGAATTGAGGAATACATACTATATTTTGGCTTAGCCATACTTTGGTACTCCCTGATTTTTTTTACTTGGTTTTTATGTTTGGGTTTTTTTTCCTGTCAGAGCTTAAAACTAGTACTTGTCTAGTACTTAAGTCTAGTCTATGTACCTGTTGCAAAACAATGGTATGGGAGGATTACTGGGCTAAGATTTTAATAAGAATGAAAATTGGGATAAATTATTCTAAAATATCGGTGCATGCAGATGACAAACTATTTCAGTATATCTTATTTTTAAAATGCTTTTTATTTAGTTAATTTATGTCTATGAAAATGCTGCAGGCATGTTCACAAGTGTTTCTTTCTATTATTTTATTTTGGATGGGGGCTTCAATTTAGTTCTACATTACTGTTTCCAGTATGTTTTTGTTTGCAACAGTAAATCATATGATCTTCCCCAGTGTGGTTAAGCTTCAAGTCAGACTAGAACAGGAAACCAGTCTTAATCTTACTTGATAGTAATGATCTGTTCAGCAGAAAGGTCAGATCTATCATATCTTTCCTCTTCCAATAAGACATTGCTAATAACTCAATTAAGGGACCCTGCAGATTGTCAAAACCTCCTAAAGTCTTGATTTGACTCCTGTTCAGAAGATCCCATGGAATGGAAAAATTTCTGTTCCTCCCTAGGGGATCTTGTCCATGACATTATTTTCCACCTGCCTTGGCTGATATTTAAGTACACATACACAAATAAACACATATTACATATCCTATCACATATGTATGTACACATAGGTATGTACACATATACACATATGGGTATCTGTATACACACAAATATATACAAATAAATATATCTCTATCTAAACATATATGAAACTCTTCTACCTGTAAGAAATTATGAATTTACAAGAGTGATAGACTCATATAACTAAGTAGTACTTTTCAGACCTTGACTTGAAATTTATAACTTTATTTTCAGATACTGTCTATAGCATTCTTATTCTCTCTTTCATTTTGGTTTATATATAAGAAACATATATGGGATTTTCCCCAGTTTTTCCCCTCTCAAAATCTGAGTAATGATGGAGTAAAGTTTTGAGAACTGTATGTGAAACTGTGGTCAAAGCAGCTTGACAGTGTGCTAGTAATGACAACTGGCATTTTGGCATTATTCAGTACTGTTTTCTTCTGGCTCAGACTTCTGTAGTTGTGTGTAATGTCATGTGCAACTTTATCAAAAGCTTTTCTAGACAAACCTGATACATGTGATTAGTGCTTTCCTTTGCTCAGGAGGCTATTAGGGTGTTTGAAAAATAAAAGAGATTGCCTTGGCATGATTTGGTTTTTGATGGAGTTTGCAATTAGGCTTGTTCTCATCTTGTTTTATTCAAAGGGTTGACATTCCTTTAGTTGCTTCGTGTTCACTCATTCTTTCCTTTGGCCTTATGGATGTTAAACTCAGGGCTTGTATGTATCTCTGGAGCCTCTAATTCACCCAATACAGCAAGAGGACCCCCCAACAACTCATTAAGGCTACTCCCTAATTCAGTGAGGCCACAGTCAGCTGCTGTGGTATCCTGACAGTTTTCTAGTATCTCTAAGGAAGAGGACTCCACAACATCCTTAGGAAACCTATTCCCTTTGCAATTACTAAGCCCATTGTGGAAAGTACTTGGCAAAAATAAAGTGCATGAGAATGATCTCATTCTTCACCTGGTAAACAAAAGCTGTAGGAGACACCACCTCAACCTATCCCCTTTTCAGTCCTCTTTTTTTCTTTCCAGATTTAGTTTGCAATTGGAGTTTTGACAGATGTGAAAAGCTGAGTTAAAATAAGGAATCTGTGTTAATTTTAGGTCATAATTCTAGCTGGAAGAAAACATTAAGATCATATTTAGAATCCCTGAATTGGTGCTACTGCTGCTGCCAGAACCTCCATGGTTTAATCCATCTGCTGCCAAGCACCCCATCTGTGGTTAGTGGAATACATGGATGGCAACACCTTTTCCTCCTTTTTATGCAGAAAATAAGGTTTATTGCATGTCCTCAGGAATGGTGTTCTGATCATCAAGCTGTAGAATGTTTCTAAATAGGCTGTTTTGTCTCTAATTCTATTTTCATTAAATAATTTTGGATATCCAGTCATGAATTAATATCCTGAACAATAACTACTCTGAAGTTGTTAGTCAGCTATTGTTTATATTGAATATCTGATAAAATATTTGGTATCATCAAACTAACTGCAAGAGTGTTATAATCCCCTATAATGCAAAAATGAAATTCCCTGTGAGGAAAGGCATCCCAAGCTGCTCTTTCTCCTCTGTCTCTGCTGGAGAGGTCAGATTATTAGTTAGGGCTCCCTGACCCCAGTTAAAATCTTCAGCTGAAGATCAAATGTTTTATGCAGTAAGAAGGAAGAACTGGACTTAGTAGAGATCACAGGATGCTAGTAGAAAACAAAAACAACTAGTCTTCTAAAGTTTATTGCTGTGGGATTTAAAAGTTATTCCTTTATAAGTAACATGAAAAAAGTAATTTTAGAACTAAATTTAAAAAGAAAGTGCTATAAAAACTGATCGCCCTGAAAAAAATATATGAATTGGCCTAGCATTTTTGCTCATTGAAGTTCACTTAGGCAGTTTAAGTGTATGAAATATGCAACATGCATACAAGCAGAGCATAATTTAGGACTTTCATCTGTGCCTAAATGTCTAGACCAGGCATCCTGTTCAGTTCAGCAGCAGGCCAGCTATTACAGTATACCAACTACTCTATAACCATTTGAAGCTTGGATAGATTTCAAAAATATTAATGGTATTTGCTTTTCTAGTGTGGAAAGTGACCCATTAGCTCTTCACCTACTGTATGTAGACAACAAACAAGACCATTTCGGCTATAGACTTAAAGACGTTTGGTTACTTCAATAAGCTGATTTATTTCATCATAAAAGCATAACTGTTGGACTTGTTATAAGTAGTAATGGCCTTTTTTTTTCTGTTGAAAGTATATTTGCCTGGGTACAGTACATGATTAAAAATTGGTATTGTTAACATTTATCCCTGGTTCTTGAAATTATTTGTTGCATTACTCCAGGTAAATCACTTCCTTGTCTTTCAAAATGCATGACACAACTTTTAACTGCTTTTCAAAATCAGTCGGCTAGTTTCGAAGATTGACACCTGGTTAAACCACTTAAAAGAGTTGAACACCCCTCTGTGGAAAAGCACATTTAAAGTTAACAAAGCCCAGGAAAAGCTCTCTTGGTTTCTGGTCTTTGAACAGGCAACTGGCCGGTGCAGCCCTGCTTGGCTGTGCAGCCTGGCTGGGCCAGGCCTTGCTGCGGCGCATGGCTGGGCCGCCCCATGTGGCCAGGCTGGCATGGCCAAGCAGCGCGGCGCAGCCCTGGCTATCCCGGCATGGCTCTCAAAGTGAACTTTGTTTACTGTGGGACCAGCGCTGGGAGTGGCCCCGTGGCTGGCGCTGGGGGTGGCCCTGAGGCCAAGAATGGCCGGGGCCAGGAGTGGCCACCAGCCCGGTCCGTGACTGCACAGCCAGGATCGGCACAACCAGGACAGCAGCGCATGGCCATGGCTGCCTTGGCGTGGCTCGCAATGAACTTTCTTTGTTTGTTTAGGTGCTTTTAGCCACTCATGCTGTGGACAGAAGGACAAAAACAGCAGCAGCAGCTTTCTTGTTTCTGATGCTCCACATGAAGAAAAGCACTGAGTGGAGCTGGCGGACGGCACGGCTCACACAGTGCTGGTGGAGATCACCTGAGCAGCAGAGAGAGCCATGGTGAGCGATTTCCCCAGTGCAGAGCCTGGATGAGATCAACCTCTCAGCACTGAAGAACTCTATAAATTGTTTCAATTGATAAACCTTGAGAACAAATGAACCTACAAACACCAGTTCTCTCTGGATCAGGAAAAGGAAAGGGTGAAGACCCATAAAGAAAACAACATGGGACACTGAGATCAGTGAAGGAGTCAAATTCTAGATGGGAGGGGATTGAGGAGATACCTTAGTCTTGGGCTGAAATTCTTTTGTGAGACTGTGGTGAAGATATATTTGATGTATCAGACTTCTTTTTTTCCCTGTAATTTATGGAATGTATTGGTGGGATGCAGCATTCACAGCTGTGAGCAGAGGCACCCGTGTTGAAATAAGCAGATGTTGCAGTAGCTGTAATCCAGTGAGAAGCTTGAACAGAGAGAGATATGAGAAACTTTGCCCCCAGTGATGGAAGAAGAAAACCTCTGTTCCCAGAGATAAAAGAGGAGAACTTTTGTTTCTTTACTAGAACAGCTTACCCTTAAAATTACACCCCAATAAGTTGGCATGGCCCAGGAAAGGAGCTGTGGGAAAGCTGCAGGGTATGGGAGGGACTTTCACAGAGCAAACAGATTTTCCTTTCCTGAGTGGCTGATTCTCACTGTGACATTGAAGCCACGAGAGAACTGTTTATTGTGGAGAAGTCTCCATGGCATGGCAAGAGAGACTTCTCTCCCTAAGAGAACCAAAGAAAGACTATTTTAGAGGTGGTAAACTGACTGAAAGTCCCAGGTTTTGTCTCTTTATGTTGTCAGTAGGAATGAAAATAGGGTGTGGAGGGAGAAGTGTTGTGACAGTTTATTCTGATTTTCTTAATATTTTTCTCTTAATTCTGTAAATAAAGTTAACCCGTTATACCCTTAAAAATTTTGATCCTGTTTTGCCCTCCTCCTCCTAATCCATATCTCACAGCAAGAAATGAGTCAATAATTTCTAGTGGGTGCACTGGCATTTGGCCATCACCAAACCCACTACATAAATTGGTGCATTGGCTGGGAAACTCAGATTGGCAACCTGAAACCACTACACTGACACAGAACAGAAATGAGGTCTTCATATCAGTACAGGGGTGATGCACTTTTGATCTTAAGTCAAAGTGTTGACAAAACCCAGAAACTAGCATTCAGACTTATTTTCACTTTTTTTCTATTGCTATAAATTTTGCTTTTAGCCAGGAAGAAGGTCTGGCAGAACTGAAGAACAGAAGTAGATGATTAATCAGAGTGGTCCCTCCAGAAAGTCTTGGCAAAACACAATTATGTTACAGGGAATGATCAACTTATATGATTAATTTTAAAACTTCAAAATTGGCCTATGCAGGAGATGTTATCACAATTTCTGGATCTGGTAAGAAATGAAGTTTTTTATGCAAGGAAATCTAAATAAATATTAGGAAAACTGGAAGAACGGATCCAAAGACATAATTTCTGATATTTTCTTTATAGGAGATTGTCAACATAACTCTAAAGATGTCATAAGGATTTCTATGAAAAAGCCCTGTGTTGAGAAAAAAATTAGCCTCTAATCTATGTTACATGGTTCTTTTTCTGCCTTACTTGTAAACTTCAGAAGAGATTTAAAAGATTCAGCTTTCAGTAACGAAATCATAACCACATAATTAGCCTAGAATATTAACTGAAATGCAGAACAAATTAATTTTCTTTAAAATAATGAATTAGTAGTATTTGAGAGGTAAAAATATTGTAACATCAGGTTTTGTATTAACAAATTATTTGTTAATTAAGATGTCAGAAGTGCTTAATTTGTATTGCACTAACCTATTACTTCCATGTGACAGCTACAGGTACTTCAATGATAAATACAACAGAGTATTTAATTTTCTAATTAATCACAAATGGATTATTTAAATATGGATATATAAGAGCTTTTCTGTTCTAATAATGGCATCCCATACCAAAGCGAAAGTCACTAGAGCTATTGTGTTGTTTCAGTGTGACTGTAGTAATACTCTACTTACTACAGTGTCAAAGTAGCTGTGAATTTAGGATTAAAGTAAATCTCAGTGCAAAAGGGACAAACTTCAGCAATTTAAAAGGAATTACTCCTCTACACCTTTGGCGAGTTTCTAGTACACTTTGCTCATTATGAAATGCATATAAAATCCCTGTAACACCTCTGTTGCTTTCCCTCTTTTCACTGAAAGCTCTTTGGCCTGGTATGTTGAATTATGACACTTAAAGTATTCGGCTATTTAACATGCTTTATTAAATAGCTTTGACAGATTAGAAAGCTCAATCCATTGGATAGATATGAAAAATATTATTGCACTGCATTCTTCATTGGTACATAGTCTCTGTGATGTTCCTGCCTCCTATCAGAATGTCTCAATTTGTATCCTGAAATTGAGTCTTTCAATGCCTTTACAATAGATACAAAAATAACTGCCTAATAATTATTGGAGAATTCAGATAAATGGATAGTGATATCTCTGAAATGTAGTCCCTCTGATAGTTATATTTCCATTTTATTTTGTGTATTTGATTCTTTATCTGTAGGTATTTTAAAAGAATTAAGACACTAGATAGTCTTCTAGGCTAGAAGAATTTTAGAGTTCTAGAGTCTAGCTTCTAATGTTCCTTGAATATAAAAATACATAGCAATGATCTTCCTTCATTATTTTGTGCCATAAAAATATAAAAGCAAAATAAAATACTACTTAAAAGTCTTTATTTTGGAAGATAATTAAAGAAGTCTTTCACAAATATTTGTTTCAGCCTAAGGAACTTAAGTGTTAGTTAAAAAAAAAGGCCTTGGCCCAAGAGTTACACTCGCAAGACATCTTTCTGAGCAGGTGGACTTCTTGTGGAGTCACAGAGAAACTTAACATTAGAGAGAAGCTGCATCAGGCTCAATCCTGTTCATGAACTCACTGTGTTAAACCCATGCAGAATCGCATTGATATACTATGAGAGCCTGGGGAGGCACAAAGCCAACTATGCAGCAAAGATTTATTTGCAAGGATCAGAGTCTTAGATGGAGAACGTGTGAAATTTAGTTGTATAGGTCATTAATTTTTCACAGCTTTGGGGGAAGCACAATGAATAACAAAAGTATTAGTTTCACAGCTCATAGATCACAGCTCCCAGAAAAGGAGAGAGCCAGCAGGCCAGGGTACTGCAATAACCCACCAAGGTTCCCACCATCAGAAGCACAGATTTCCTGTACATGGTGGGCAGGCATCCGCTGCACAGGCTGGCAGACATCAATTATTTCAAAAGTTTGCTTTGCTACAATACAAGGGTGTAGGATTTTACAGAATAATTTGCAGGAATTCCAATAGTTTCTTTTGCCTGTATTTATCAATATTGTGATGTACCTTTAGACTGTTGAGCATATGTCCACAAATTTAAGTGGATCTGAGATTTTAACAAGGTACAACCTTGAGAGCAGGTGATCTTTTCCTCTGACTATGTAATTTTTGATTTGGCAAAAGCAGCATTAATTCTGTACTTTTCAGTTATTGGCCTGATTTAAAATGCTTCACGGTTTGGTTGCTTCTCATGTTGGTGTCAAAATAACGGCAAAGGTCACCAGGTCTATGAAAATAAAATACTCTTTCTTCTATGCCCAGGAAAATTGTTATTTCCTACCAATGGGCTCCCTCAAGAAAGAACAGAGGAAAAGAGGAAAGAACAGCCAATCTCATTTTTCCTAGCAGCAGCACACCTGGAAAGCTCTGACCTACACTGCAACCCCTGCTAGTCAGGGCAAGACTTCCAGGACCATGGCAGAGAGAGCTATGGACAACATAGTTGTTCAGAAAGGAGATTAAATAAATGGGATTATCTTTAATAGGATCACTCAGTAGGGCAGAAAACTGTGAATGAATACTGCTATAACAAAGCAAACAAACTCCAAATTAACAATAGGTTGATATGACACAGGGCTAAGGCGAGTGGAAATTAATATCATAATTGGGCTATTTGCCTTTCTGGAGCTTAGTTTAATGAATATATAATAAACTTTGCCTTTGACTCTTTAAATGTTAGACATAATATGAAGAAGTGGATTTATTTAAGCTTAGAGAATTTTTACTAAATATGGTTGCTATGCAAGACTTAGTAATATGTGCGTTCTTGCTGGCTTGCCCAAACCTAGAACGGGTGTAAAACATGAATTTTTTCGTAGTACCATGGTACATTTTTTCTTATGTTAAGCAAAGTTGAAAAATTAAACTTTCAGAATGCTAGTCCCAGAAATAGTGCCAGCTTTCAGTTCATTAAAGGAGCATACATTTCTTAATCGACTTCCTGTTTAAACAAAAGAGTGTAAATATTTTCATTCAGCTTGTTTAACTGCCTTTCTTTTTTTATAGAGATTTAATGGAAGATTATTGCTCAATTCTGCAGGTACCTGGCAGATGATGCCTCCCAGATAAAGCCCATGATAAGGCTGGATAGAAAGGAAGGGTGCACTGCAAAGCAGAAGAGGAAATCTTCAATGGATCTAAGGCTCAGAAACAAGTATAGTCGCTTGTATTACTTAAAGGGAAAGGTGTAGCTAACAAGATGTTGAACGGATTAATTCAACAAACAAAAAAATTTAGATGGACAACACATTTTCTACCAGTGTTATTGACAAAGAAAAATGTTAAGCCTAAACTATATTCTAATTTTAAGCCTAAACTTTTAAAAAAGGACTGATTAGTGTAAAACATTGACCAGTTACACATTAAGTAAATTATCTCTTGCTGAATAGCTATGTTAAGTTTGATGCCATTACTTTTGACAAGCAGTAGAAACTCTTGAGTGTGAATTGGGTTCACTGACAGAATGCATTCAGAAACTGCTGTCCCTAAACCAGTAATTTTAACACATCCAACATCTGTATTACATTATATTTAATTCATACAGAATAATCCCAGTCATTTACAGTAAGAATTGAAAGCAATCTAAAACATATGTCTCATAAACTGTCTGCCATAATCTATGTAGGTTCTTTGCTACAGCACAGATGCTTATGTTCAGAATGCTAAAGGTTTTAAGCATATTTTTGTATTTAATGAAAATTATAGAGTTTGTGTCAGATCTTTACTTCTGTGCATCACATAGAACTGGCTAGTCTTGGGATAAGCTACCATAATGGCACATCTCTAGATGAGCTGGACAAATAAACTCAGCTCACCCTATGAGAAGCTATGGGAAAAAACATTTGTTTATTGATGAATACATCCTTTCATACTGTGTCATGCATCCCAATAGCCATGAAAAATTATCAGTAGTTATGTGTATATAATATATATGTGTGTATTCCTATGACATATGTCCATGGCAATTCAACAGAATGTGTCATAAAACATAATAACTTTGTATGATTGCATCTTCAAATATTCACCTTGTGTCCTTGCTAGTATGACACATATGTCATATAGTATATGACATGCTGTCTTTAGCTACTATAATTTTTTGATCTATAAAGCTCATTAAAAATTCTTCTTTAATTGTGAGATGTAGGGTTTTTCCTGTATTTGTAGTACAAGCTATTATCACTATGTGATTCTTTCTTTTTCTAGGAAAAAGAAATCTCATTAATGACATTGGACATAAGCTAATTGAAAAAGTTGTAGGAAGAGGCAGGAAGCATGGGATACAATAATAGTTATGCACTTCCTGTGTACTATCTGAGTTATTTTAATGCTCTTCTTAAGTGGGAAATGGAAAACCTGATCTCAGCACTCTAGTCTTGGAGAACAAAACACAATTAAGTTCTTTGCCCTGGAAGTGTAGGAAAAAGTGCCAAATTGTTAAAAAGAGCTATTTAGGCTCTTAGGACTTCAGGGAGCATGTGCATGTGCATATATATATACAGGTATGTGTGTACGTGTCACATATTTTTATACATATATATGTAAATAAATATAGAGGGAGTTATAGACTGGAGCAGAGGGCCACCTATTTCAGAGGTGTTTTGACTTTTAGCTGCATCACATAGGGATTCTCCAACTACATCTGGATAACAATCATGGGACTTAATTTTGTTTCCACAATAGGGTAATAAGGTTCATTTGCAATTGTTTTAGTTTTACAAGAGAGCAAATGATGTGATAAACCTCATCCTGTTTTAATAAGAAAGTCTACTTCCTTTCCTAAGCTTCAGTAGGACATGCACCCTGATATCTACAAATCTTCTCTTTCAATGTTTATTCTTGCCTACTTTTCATGAAGTGGTTTTAAATGTGAGGTAAACAAAATAGTGGCATAGAAATTATAATTTTTATACCTTCTGTTTACTTTCAACATAGTTTAATGTTCCAATATGTTAGAAAATCTTCAGTAAAGCAAAAGTAAACTTTGGGAAATAGCATTTTCTTAAGAAATGTCACAAGGAGTAGTGTATACATGGAGCAATCCTTGTCCCTCTGATTGAACCTCATGGGTAAAATTCTGGCACCACTTGACTCAGTTGAGGTTTACCTTTTCTATCCACTGAGACAGGATACCCTCTTCTGGTTTTCACCATCTAGTAAAAACAAAATAATGGAAATGTTATCTCCATGAGTTTCACAATGTCAGTGTCAGAAATTACAGTTTTTTTCTGTCACTTTTAATTGCAGCTAAGGTGCTTAGATGCTACTGAGAATTAATAAGTTAATTGGTAACTAAATTTCTAATTAGTCATGTTCTTAAAACAAACACAACCAAACCTTTCATTAATGTAGAAAGAGGACAGGAGTCACAGACATTTCATGTGAAAAAGCCATATACAAATTAAAGATTATCCGCCTGACCTTCCAGAAACATCTTTCCAACATCTATGAGAAACCTACCAGGAAATAGGAATCTGAATCAGTAGTCCCTGAGGTAGTTAAGCATTGGTTGCTAAAGTAAAGAACTCTTTGTTGCCTGAACATTTCCTTTGATTTAACTTGGAAAGGTTGCTGAAAAATTGTTTGAGTTGGCCCTTTACTGTCCAGTGATTTCTGTGTAATCCACATCTAAGTAAATATGTAATCACAACAGCATAGAATTATGTTAAAATATGATCCTAGAACAGTAAAGTATTTGGAGACGTTGTCTTTTTAGAGTTGAGAGTTATTTGAGGGGGTAAAGAAGAGAAGACAATCCATTCTGGTTCTCAGAACCCTACAAAATACTGTCTAAATAAAATCTGATTCTCATAAAATGAGTACAAATTGAAGAACACTGCACTGAATGACATGTGAGAGAAACAACTACGAGGAATACAGTAAAAGAAAATTTCAAAGGAAATGCACATTGGAATTCCTGTAATTTGTGGAGTACATCTGTCCCAATGGAGAAAATTTTATTGTCCATGATATTCTGACATTTCACACTTATTTTACTAAGAATCAAATCAGCATATTGNACAGAGATTTGAATAATCATCCAGTTCCAAAAAAAACATTGGAACAAGTAATCATTATACTGCAGTGTTATCTGAATTGTCCTTCCCAATTTCTAAGAACAGATTTTACTCTNATACATATATATGTAAATAAATATAGAGGGAGTTATAGACTGGAGCAGAGGGCCACCTATTTCAGAGGTGTTTTGACTTTTAGCTGCATCACATAGGGATTCTCCAACTACATCTGGATAACAATCATGGGACTTAATTTTGTTTCCACAATAGGGTAATAAGGTTCATTTGCAATTGTTTTAGTTTTACAAGAGAGCAAATGATGTGATAAACCTCATCCTGTTTTAATAAGAAAGTCTACTTCCTTTCCTAAGCTTCAGTAGGACATGCACCCTGATATCTACAAATCTTCTCTTTCAATGTTTATTCTTGCCTACTTTTCATGAAGTGGTTTTAAATGTGAGGTAAACAAAATAGTGGCATAGAAATTATAATTTTTATACCTTCTGTTTACTTTCAACATAGTTTAATGTTCCAATATGTTAGAAAATCTTCAGTAAAGCAAAAGTAAACTTTGGGAAATAGCATTTTCTTAAGAAATGTCACAAGGAGTAGTGTATACATGGAGCAATCCTTGTCCCTCTGATTGAACCTCATGGGTAAAATTCTGGCACCACTTGACTCAGTTGAGGTTTACCTTTTCTATCCACTGAGACAGGATACCCTCTTCTGGTTTTCACCATCTAGTAAAAACAAAATAATGGAAATGTTATCTCCATGAGTTTCACAATGTCAGTGTCAGAAATTACAGTTTTTTTCTGTCACTTTTAATTGCAGCTAAGGTGCTTAGATGCTACTGAGAATTAATAAGTTAATTGGTAACTAAATTTCTAATTAGTCATGTTCTTAAAACAAACACAACCAAACCTTTCATTAATGTAGAAAGAGGACAGGAGTCACAGACATTTCATGTGAAAAAGCCATATACAAATTAAAGATTATCCGCCTGACCTTCCAGAAACATCTTTCCAACATCTATGAGAAACCTACCAGGAAATAGGAATCTGAATCAGTAGTCCCTGAGGTAGTTAAGCATTGGTTGCTAAAGTAAAGAACTCTTTGTTGCCTGAACATTTCCTTTGATTTAACTTGGAAAGGTTGCTGAAAAATTGTTTGAGTTGGCCCTTTACTGTCCAGTGATTTCTGTGTAATCCACATCTAAGTAAATATGTAATCACAACAGCATAGAATTATGTTAAAATATGATCCTAGAACAGTAAAGTATTTGGAGACGTTGTCTTTTTAGAGTTGAGAGTTATTTGAGGGGGTAAAGAAGAGAAGACAATCCATTCTGGTTCTCAGAACCCTACAAAATACTGTCTAAATAAAATCTGATTCTCATAAAATGAGTACAAATTGAAGAACACTGCACTGAATGACATGTGAGAGAAACAACTACGAGGAATACAGTAAAAGAAAATTTCAAAGGAAATGCACATTGGAATTCCTGTAATTTGTGGAGTACATCTGTCCCAATGGAGAAAATTTTATTGTCCATGATATTCTGACATTTCACACTTATTTTACTAAGAATCAAATCAGCATATTGTGAAGTAACCTACAAAATCGCATTCCATTAAGTCAAAACATATTTCAACTTTGGTGATGGTTCATTACCTTCCACATAGAATAAAACATTGCACCAATCTCGATGGTTTTCCTTTACTGCTAGCCAGATTATACATTAAGTTCTAGATAAATAATTTTTATAAAATTGCTTTTGGCGACACTTAGAGTGTGAGTGATATGCNTTCCCAATTTCTAAGAACAGATTTTACTCTAGTGTACTATGGAGACTCTGTAAGTGTATATGAATTTGTCCTTTGAACATATGTTTTCAGAAATATAGTGGTATATCACAGATACGTACACACTTATTCAACAGATCAGGGATTACATAGTGGTCAGGTCATTTTATATTTCTATTTAATATATTTTTACTGAAAATTATTTCCATTCTTCAGTTTTCATCTTCATTTTCCAGTGAAAAAGATGTTATGGCTTGAAGAAATGACCAACGTTAATAATTTATGGAAGAATAATACACAAGTATAAAAAGTCAAAATAACAGAGAATATGAGCAGAATTGAATTCTGAGACTTCACATAACAACTTTTCTATGTTTACTTTGGAATACTAATGAAATTTCTTATCGATACATTTTACTTCACAAAGACAAAAGTATTTCTGAATCCACTCCACTTACTGCTGTGAGAGGTTTCTTTTGCCATTGACTCCCATGAACTTGAGATCAAGATGAACAGTATTTCAAAGCATTTGTTAATTGAAAAAGATAATCTGATTTTTTTTGTTTATTCATCTCTTTAAATGGCTAATAGAGGTCTTTTTCAGACAATATATAAAGGTTTGAGTGCATCTGATTTTTGCAGTTTTCAGCTTGCAAATTCAGATAAGGTTTTCTGCACTCTTTGTCAAGAAATGTGTGACTGACACTGATACAGCAGCCCACACATATCTGTGGTTAACTGAGAAGGTGGCAGTCTGTTGAGACAGAAGATTTCTTATAAAGAAACTATGTAAAAGTCTTAATCCTTCTTCCTGTAGAGGTCGGTTGGAGTTTTGCATTTAATTTTGTAGAAACCAAATTGGTCCCCAGTTGAATAGAAAACAATCACTCACTGTATAGTGAGAATTTATATCCTGCAAAAAAGTATACATTATTAAAAGGGACTGACATAGGGGTCACTGAGCAATTTTAGTAGCCTACAGATCATTACATTTATTACTCATTTTTTTTTCCTTTTATGCAAGAAAAACTCACAGTGACTTCAGTAAGAGTTTTTCTTACTTAAGGAGAACAGAGTACTTAGTTGAGAAGTAAAGCAACATTAATGACTTCCATATGTTATTGCATAAACCTCATTCATATGTTTTTGATTTAAAATATTATAAAACAGAAAACAAAAATATTCTGTATAACTTTTGGTGAGAAGAAGAAATGGTCTAAAGACCACAGATGAGAGCAATTGGATTTTAGTTAGATGTGTGTAATTCTTTGAACCCTGGAAATAATTTCTACAAAATAATATCTTGTTCTTTTTGTTCAGTCTATCTGTCTTACATACTGTTTCCATTCTCTTGTCTTCGCCTTAATTATTTCCAAAACCCCTGTGGGGATATTATTTCAGCACTTCTTGACCTAATGTGGTGAAGTTGTCAATGTTGAATTAAGCATTTTTTTAATATAAACATATCAATCTCATACACAGATCTTCCCTACAACACCCTTGATCATGTAGTGAAGTGAAAATCCATAGGAAAATGCTGTAACTGAACTGCAGTGAGAATGTGGGAGCTTACAAACAAATTTAAACTTGTTAAAGAAATTATGACTCAACATATGAGTACTGTTCAGCTCCTATTTTTATGCAGAAATCCATAAGAAGAGACAAAGTCCCCTGTCCGAAGATAAGGAATTGCAAATACAGCAAGACTGAAATTCAAAACAGAGGTAAAACCTGGTGCCACTGAATCTGTAATAATAATAATAATAGAAATAATAATAATAGCAGCATCCTTAAGTACTGAAAATAGTAAACTTATTTTTTTCTATTTTTTTTTAATAAAACCCATACCAGATTAGTATATAATCTCCTCCTGTAAGGACAGTTGTCTAAAGTGGATTTCTAATTTGATCTTGGTGTATGGAATTTGAAATTCTGTGAAGTCTCTAGCTCAAATTTCTCTCTACGGCCATTATTTGGGTTCCTCTACCAGACAGCTGTAGCCAGACACCATCAAAACAGCTGCAATTTTTGTATTTACTGTATTCAAAATTTAGCTTGTAATTTACCTGGATATGAACCATGTAAAACAGTGTAAGCCTTTGATCATAAAACAAGCAGTTAATCTTTTTCTTCGTATTTATTTAATGAATTGTGCTGTTTTATTCTGTTACTGATGAAGTGAGGAAGAAAGCATGAATATGGTGTTCTTGTAATGAGCTGTGTTGATACCAGACTAGCAGTTTTCATGCAAACATACTGTGGCTGGAGACTTAGGTCAGTAGGTCAGGAATTACTCTTTTAGAGAAAAAAGCCTGACACTGACTGACAAGGCTGTAAAATTTAGTAGCACGTGTTGAAGCAGTGATGTATAAAACCTGCAAATAATGCAAGCTGAAATGAAATAAAAGGATCAAGGAACTGGAAACATCACCACTCCTCTTCCTCTTTATTGCTTCATTTTTAAGAGCGTTGAGGAAGACGAGTCAGTAGGATGACAGGAATAAGCAATCATAATTTCATAATTTTATTCTTAGAAGCANTACATATTTAGATAATTGTAAATAGAGAAAAACCCCTCAAAATATATAACCTAGTAAGAAGAATTTCTTATTGAAAAGTTATTGTCTTAATGTTGACAGTAAGTGAACATGGCATTCAAAATTAGAGATGAGGGGGTCATCTTGGCCATCTCTTTTTATTGCCCTGCACCCTTGCCTCATTTGAAGTTCCCAAAAAACCAGACCATCCAGAAGTGAGAAGACCTTAAAAACTCTAAAGGTACATCCTATTGGCTGACTTTCTAAAAGTCTTTGGTTTCTAGGTAGGTATCCAAATTCAGTGTAAACCTCTGAGTTTTTTATAGGAATTTGGTACTGTTTTCTCCACCTAAAAGTAGTAGTAGTTGCTTACTATATAACTAGTTGAAAAAATGTGTAGGGTCATCTTCATCCTGCTTGCAATTATGTAATTAGAAAATTAAAGGAAACACTGTATACAATTTATTTCCTGGGGTAAACTGCACAGCTATTTTAAAAATATATTGGGTTATTGCATTATTACTGCAAATTACTTTGAGGCTTTTCTAGTACTTGATAAAATTAAAACAAAGATCAACTGTAAAGCAGATAACTTGGATCAATACTTCTAAAAAAATTACTCTCTAGCCACTATCTCCCAAACCCTCAGAATTTGTTTTTCTTTTGGTGGCAGAACATTAATCACATTGCGTCAAAGACTAAAGAAATATCACATTGACATTAAGGATTTAGTTAAAGAGTGCACATTCTTAACAGAGGCGCTAGTAATAGTGTAGGGAGTGTAACCTATACAGTGGCTTCCAGCTGTTTGACTTCACAGTTATTATATGCACTGTGAAATAAATAAATCCTTCAATAATAAAGCAATACGTTTGGAGTCCATGAGTTACTCTTTCTGAAGATGAAAGAAAAGTTTTCTTTCACTATTAATTTTGAGGTACTATGTAACCTCTCTCAGGTAAATCCTAAAAAAGTAGAATGACCAGTGAATTTTGAGTTAGTTCAAGAAAATTCACTATTTTTTCCTAGTTACAAACATACTATTTAAAAATTTCTAGCTTTCCAGAAGTAAACACAATTTCAAGTGAGTAGTACCATTAATATTATTTCAGAGTCCTCTATTCTGATACTGATTAAAATCTAGGTAAGTATAAGAGAAAATATTGGCAAAATCAGCTTTTGGGAAAATTGTCTCAGGTCTCATCAGAAAGATGTCTGTATTTTTCCAGTTTCTCTCCTATGGATTTGTTGGTGTTTTTTGTTGTTGTTTGTTTGTTTGTTTTTTCATGTCAGTTGTTCTCAAAAATGCTTTTGATGGAAGTTCTTTAAGGTGGCTTTATAATTTTTACAATACTTTTGAGGGATCACATTTTTAATAGGGAAATATTTCTATTTCTTGAGCTATTTCTTGTACTTGTGTATAAACTCTACAACATAACCTAAATCCATGTTTATATCTAGGAAGAGCTGTACAGGTGCAGAAAAAGAATAGAAACTGAAGATGGAAGTAAATACAATTTAGCACTTGATTTCTAATACTTGGGTGGAAGGAAACCCTGTTCTGGCTATAATACTTTTGTTACGGAGACACTAGAAAGTTGAATTTTAAATCAAGTATAAGGACATTCTGAAACCAGTAATTGCTGTAAGACCCAGAATTCAATGAGCAACACTGAGACTTGAATGTGAAATGTACAGATCATGCAATAGTTTGAAAGAATTGACTGTACAAGACCTGATATGCTTCAGCAGATGGGAATCCTATTTGTTGTTCTATTTAACTGCATTTAAAGGTATTGGGGGCTGGTTTTTTC
Organism: Toxostoma redivivum; assembly: GCA_013397375.1. NCBI lineage: Eukaryota > Metazoa > Chordata > Aves > Passeriformes > Mimidae > Toxostoma > Toxostoma redivivum. The sequence continues at coordinate 35,462 of VXBI01013183.1, read as the reverse complement.
CTTTCCACTCTATGGAATTTTTTCCCATTGACATGCTAAGAATTATTGATGGCTAGGCCCTAGCACTGATGGCTAGTGACAGGGGTCTAGCAGTTAGAATTCCTGGTTTTCACCCAGACAGCCCACAAAAGGCTGCTATTTTCACCATAAATACAAATACAATAAACAAACAAGAACTTCTCTTGCTAATATCCTGATAATTTTGCCAAGAAACTTAGGAATTATAAGATAACAGAAAATAAGAGACATTATTTAAGTATCTGTTCAGTCTGATCTGTAGGCTTCAGCTTGAGATATGAATTCAGAAAGATATAATAAAACTAAGCAATCAAAATAATTGCAGTCTTTCCCCTAGGTGTTTCATTTCAGCAAATGGTCTGTATGTTGGAACAAGATACAAATACAGTGATTATGCCTGTATAAAATACAGGGCTCTGTGTATGTGTGTGTTTATGTGCATGCCCTTTTATTCAGTAAAATTAACTTATTATTACATAATGATTTTTTCCATCTTTGCATCCAGATTTCATGTAGACAAAAAAATTATGGTCCTTTCAGAAAAAAAGTTCTTTTTTAGGAGGATGGCCACCATGGAGTTTGGGTTTAACCAGTGAGCCAGAGCATAGACAATAACTCTATGGGTTTCCCCATGCTGTTCTGTCCCATTCACTGGTATTTCTGCATTCCTCTTATAGCACTACACTTGACCTCATCCTCCTATCTGAGGTGAAGTTGTTCACCACTATCTTTTTATCACTAGCAATGTACTTTTTGGTTCTGTCTTGCTGTTAATAGTTTTCTTGGTAGGCCTTCTGCAATAGTTTTATTACACTGCCAAAACTTATTTTTTCAGTTAATGTAATTTAGTCCGTGTTTTAGCTGTGTATTCACATGGTATTGTAAGTAAAAGAAAAGTATATTGATGATCCTGATTCTCAGTCTGGAAAACCACAAATGGAGTCACAAGCTTGTTGGTAGCTACTTGGAAGATAAATAACAAAAGAAGATGACAATAGAACTTTATAAAAGCTCATGGGATTGGGATCCAAAAACTATGTGGCTTTTGTCCTTACAGATGGTCTGAAAAACAACTCCTCTTGGTCCAGGTACTCCTTTTTTATTTTGTTTACTTGTGAAAGTCACATGACCATCACAATGCATGTAGGGGCTCCAAAGGCTAAATTATATTTTACAAGTGGGCTCAGTTGTATGAAGTGCTAGAATGACTTGCCAAAGACCACAGAAGAAGTTTGGGGCAGCAGAAGAACAGAATGTGCATTTCCTACAACCTTGCCCAGTCCTTGAACCACTGGTTCAGCCTTCTGTTTCACTGTTACTGCCATCACTATGACTCACAAGTTGTCCAATCTGCAGTCACGCTTGAATGCTTAAGTTATTAGAGCTGGCTAAGTTTTCTTTGTAAAATAAAAACTTGAAGTATTGAAATAAACTTGCAAAAAAGCAGGTTTGGTCAACTGTGAATAGCACTTGAATTCATTAGTTATTGCTAATTATGCAAATGAACCTTCTTAAAAGGATTTTTTCTGAGAAAGAAAGCTAAGTGTAGGATATTTGTAATACATAACTTTTCTATAACATACTACATCCTGCAGTGTGTGCTGTGTTATGGAAACTGGGCTCAGGAAAAAAGAAAAATTCCCCATCTAGAATAGCACATAAAATCAGTGGGGGAAAAAATTGCTGATATTGGCGAAGGGCATCCTTTCACTTTAAAATTTTTAAATGTGAGTGTATAATTTCATCCATTTTTCGTGGGTAACAACTGATAAACTCTTTTAGATATTAAGAAATATGAAAATGTTGTGTTGCTCTGTAAGAAATTCTGAGANGGTTGTCTTAAAAGAATAATACTTAAAATAATATTTTTTTGTATATTAGAATTGCTGTATTTCAAGGGTTTTTTTGCTTATCACTAAAGCTTACCTCACTTGTTGGCACTTTTCTTCCCACTGGAAAACTTTGACATGCATGTTTATTGAAGTTCACGGTTTTTTGTGTTTCAGCTGTCACTAAGGTCTCCTTACACAAGTGCAGAAGTATGCAGCAATGAGAAATAATGGCAAGAAAACTCTTAAACAAACATTTCTAATGCTGCAAGAGAGTTTGATCTGGCATAAAAGATCTGGCATAAAGGTTCAACTCATGGGGTTAAAATGGGTTCCTTATTGGTTTTTTTTCCAAACTCTTTTCCCTTCTTCGCAGTGATACCATGAAACAAAATCTACTACCAAACTAAAACATTATGCCACTGTGTCACTGAATTTATGTACACTTGTATTCCAGGTACTGCTGCAACTATGAAAGAAGCCGCTCTTACTTTGTGGGACCAAACTTCATCAATATTTTAAAGAATTACACAACTGAGGTAACTAATTTTTAAAACAATTTCACATTTTTTCAGTTTACTAAAAATGCATCTTGGACTTCTGGCCAAGATTGATATGTTGGATATTTTTTGAAGTGTCTATCAGTTACAGAAATTTTTCACATCCTCACTGAAAGTTCAGGTCTAGGGGGAAAAAAGTGCTACTTTACCAAATGGGAAGACAGATAAGAGTGCCTCTGCAGTTTTTCTCTGGGAGAAAAATCAAGGTCACTCACTTTAATCAGCTGTGACAAATAGAGTTTGGGCATGAATTTTAGCTGCATATTGCTTGCTTGCAGCTGATACAGAGGCTGCCTGGCACCAAGTGAAATGACTTTATATCTGCTCTTATCTCTTTTTCCACTTTCTAGAACAAAGCCAAGCAAAGTATCTTTAAGCTGCTTATTTTCATCTGCCTGATGAGAAAGAACCAGAAGTATTAAAAGTTAGAAATACTTGAAAAAGTGGGTCAGGAGCAACTATCTTATGCTTTTCATTTACTGTCCTGTATTTCATCCCAGACACTAACAGTACTTTTGTGAATGGGCTTAGGCATATGTTAGCAAGTCAGAATAGTATGAACAGGAAATTTATGAACAAATCTGAATTGAAAATTAAGAGGCATAACTCTGTTGCACTATCTCCTGGGAAAGCACTTCAGCAGTGCATAAATCTCGTTAGATCTGAGACACAGTTCTGCATAGGGCTCTGCTACCTTCCATGTTCCCCTCATTCACTGTAAAAGAACACAGCTATCACCTTACATCCTTTCTTCTTCAAGAAGATAATGAATTCCCCCATGATAAAATACATAGCTGTGAAGGATCAGACAAAATAGTAGATGGATGAGTAAAGAGCAGAAGTCTAAGATGAAATAGCCTTTATATATATACACACATATATACACATGTATATATACACATATATATATATTCATATATAGATGCATATATATATGATTATATTTATGTATATATATATATTAATGTGTCATTAACCATAAAGCAGACTACAGTGACTTTTCTGTGATTTTACCACTCTGCTATAGTCAATTCCTCTTTTGTGCAAAAACCTATTCTAAAAAAAAATTATTTTCCAAAAATTGACACATGCATCTAGACAGCTAGGTACTCAGAGAAGTACAGTACTGTCTCCAATGTGCATAAACACTGCTGTGGAACTGAGCTGTAGTATTTAGCACCGGAATGGTTAAGGATATACTAGGAGTGTTTTGCAGTTGAACCTGCCTAAATATGTTTGAATTATTAGTGGGTTAGCACAGAAAGCAGGAGAGGTTACTAAAGCATTTCTTACCCTGTTCAAATTGTTTATCAAGTTCAGCCAAAGTTAAATGTTATGCTCAATGCACTTCAAGTTTTATAGGTGGTATGGGGATAGATACATGTAGAGCTCTGCTACTTTCTGCTTGTATTCAGCAATTGCTAATCTTCTTTTCACTCATTATCTAAAGCTGGTCTCCATGGGTTGTAACTATTTGGGACACATACATTTAGCAACACCCCTATGTTAATATGGTTCTCCAGAGATCACAGCTGGGACATAGCGTTTCTGTAGCTGCTTATGATTAGATTAAGACTGTTCTCTTTCCAACCTTTGCTTCTTATGTCATTGTAGAATCATGAAGCCTTCTTTTGCAACTTGTGCCCACTTAAATTCTGGAGACATCTCAAGGAGATGATTTCTTATCGTTTTCTTCTTTTTTTTGTACGTATTGCTTGTTATAATACTTATTTCTAATTACTCCTGTTGTCATTTAAACAATTTTACCATAAAGATTTTTAAATCATTCTTATTCCTGGAGGAATTACAAAACAAGGTGTTCACATCCCCCTTCTCTTGTTTCCTTATTGTGAAAAATGAAAGTATGTTCATCATTCATACTAGAGGGTACCATTGCCTTGAAGTTGCCATCCAAGTTTCTTGCATAACAACAATTTAACCCACTTCAGATGAAATCTGCTCTGCAACTGTAAACTTACTAAGTACTGCATGTGCTCTGAATCCACTTATTTTAACTGATAAAGAGGATAAACATACCAGATTAACATCTTTACCACTGGTTTAAAAGGGGTGTGCTGCCTGAGGAGTCTGCAGTGGAATACTCCTAATTTCCTGCACTGACATTGTTAGACTTCGAAAAGGATGCCCAATGCCTGAAAGTAGGCTTCCAGACCAGTAAGGATACAGATTGGGAGTCCAGAATACTTCAGATTCTCTTCACAGGAGAAAACTTCTTGTGGGTTTTGGTTCTTGACTTGTTGTGCCTAGATTTGATCCTCCTGTCCAATGTGCATGGTTTTACATGTATGTCCAGTCTTTCCAACTGATCATGTTCCTCCGCTTCTGTAAATGGTACACTATTTTCTCTCTGTTTAACAGTTCCTGGTTCCTTTTTGCAGTGTTCCTCACGGCTGACCCCAAAAGGCAATGCCCTTGTCTTGTGATTGGTGTAGTGCAACCAGTTTTCTGTCTCCTGATTAGACAGGGTATACCTAAATATCTTAAAGGTGGACGCATGTTGTGTACTGAGTGCTTTCACAAGGGGGTCATCTATACATTCTGGCAGAGAACAAATCATGTGTAAGGCTATCAGTTCTTTGGTACTAAGTGAAGTGATGATATTTTCTATTTAGTAAAGAAAACCATCTTGAATTAATATTGCTCAAACACATTTAGCTTGCAAGGATTCTTAGGTGAAGCTTTTAGTTTCATTCTACTTTGCGCTGTCCTTGCTAAGATTCTTTAAAAATTAGTTGATTAGCTGTTTTGATTTTATGGAAGAACCTGGAGAAAAGCAGAGAAGTTGTGATGCCTTAAGAAGTCATATTGTGGAAGACTCAGAATATCACACGTGAAAAACTACCTGTGGTTTAACAACTACACACTCATTTAATAACTACTTTGTACAAGCATTGTGATCAGATCTTCCTGTTGAGGGAGACACAGGAATCAGTGAAGCACATGAGCCTGATGGCAAAGCCAGCTGTTTGGGTGCAGTGCTTCTCACACGGGCAGCAGCATGACATCCCCTGCCCATACGGTACATGCCAGGTCAATGGCCCCCTGCTGTTGCATGAGGTTCATAAACAACTGAGCTGCTCTCCAGCTCTTCTCCTCTTCCCTTACTCACCCAGCTGTGAGTAGTCACGCAGTTTTACTGATGTAGAGTTAATACTGTGTTTGTAGGACAAGACTCTTAGCATATCACAGCCTCCTAATGGGTGATACTTTGTATTTAGGGATTTTGGTCAAATTCCCTTCTGTGTTCCTCCCTTCTTTCCTTACAGCTACTCCATCTTTATGTTTATAACATCCACATTTGAAGAAAAGATAAATTATGACATAACTACTGAAAACTAGCTTACTTTTAAGGTTTGGTACTGTCATTGCAAGAAAGTACATGTCATGCATATAAAGATCTAATTTTTAATGACATGCATTTATTTTATAACTTTTGCACAATGTTGATATTTCCTGTGTAATAGATGGACGCTTATGGTGCATATAGAGTATATGGCATATGGCACTATGCTGAGGGCTTTTTGACACTTTAGCTGGCAGCTGATTCTTTAGGTAATTAAAAAAAAGACAGTCTTCATCCTTCATCTTCATATTGGCACTGCAAATGTGCAAACAGTCATAAGTATTAAATCACTAAAATGGTGTAGTATGTATTTCTTTGAAGAAGAAATTAACTCAAAAAATTATTGTTAAAAAGTAATTAAAATTTAATCCAATATAAGACAGGGGTAGTCTCACAGCTGAACTTTGTAGGTGTTGAGTTTCTTCATGATTTTTATTGGTTTCCCACTGGTCTTTTTTGATATAATTTTTATTTTTATTTCATTCTTCAGAACTTTCTCAGCTGGCTTATTTCTGAGTAGGGACCTAATGAGGGGGTTTGACAAAGCAGAAAGAGGTGATAGATGCTCCTGACACATCACATGGTGGCCACAACCTTCAGGATAGGATTTAAGAAATGTAGCAAAAGCTCTGTATCTGCAACAGACTAAGAAATAAATCTCGATGACCCAGCAGAGCTGCCAGCTTACATGATCCTCATGTTTCAGCATTTGTTTGTTCGCGTATCCTGAAATCCTAACAGCTGAGTACCTGTGATTGAATAAAAATTTCAACTCAGAATATGAATTTCAAATCTCCATTTTACCACTACCCATCTATGTTTTTCCCCAAGAAGAATTCACTTTTACAATTCACTCCAAGGTTTGAAACTTAAGAAAAGAAAATAGTAAGAGTAAATTTAAGAGCAATGTTTCAAAACCCTGCATTAGCTGATAGCAAAATATTACTTATTTTAGTTTGTATTTTTACACCCATTTCATGAATATTTTTATAATCTTAGATTTTAAATATATTATAGCACTGAAAAAAAAATATGCTCACATTGCACATGGTTATTTAATCTTGGTGATGATTATTCCATGAAAGGATGAAGGACATAAATAAGAGAGGGGTGTAAATGTTACTGTTTGCATCAGTATTATCAGTTCAGCATTTTAAAACTGGTAGAAGTCTAGGTAAATAGCACATCATCAGAATGACATTTTGTATAATGAACTGAGAAAGCTGATAATTTTAACAACTGCAGTTGTATTCAATTTAATTTATAATGTTTAATAAATCCTTTTAATATCATCATAAGCATTGATTTGACATAGACTGGGAAAACAACTGGAGTTCCTTCAGACTCAGAGTTTTTGAGTACTCCATACAGTGCTTCACTCTGTAGCTACTTTCACTAAAATTACAGGCTTTAGAGGAAGTTTTTCCTATCCTAATTCCTAAATCCTAATTTCCTAATTCCTTCACTATTGCAGCTGCAGAACTTCAGAACTTTGAAAGGTATATTGACAGTAAGTCTGCAGAAAAATGTAGGGTACACTCTAGGACATCAAAGCCATCTTTGATGTTCTGGAATTTTTCTAGAAGTTTCAAAAGGCATCTTAGAAATGCCTTGGTATAGGTCTGGACTTCAAATTTCAAAGGAATTACTCCTAATAGACAGAGTTATTTTTATTTTGTTTCTCCTTATTCTCTCTTCTAATTTGTGCAAAGTTTCTTTATGAATCTCTATCAGATCAGAGAAGCTCTTTGATCTCTAGGATTTACAGACTGCATCTGGTGTTTGCTGATCAAGTTTTGGAAGTGGTAATAAACTGGAAAACATAAGGCTTAATTTTGTTTCTGTATCCTTTCTTTGGGGAGAGGGAAGGAATAGATGAAGGTGTTTTGCCAACTTTAGAAAAATTGGTTGAATTTGAATGTTGAATGCAAAGTTACTACATGACTTGTCTTACTTGTCACATCCTAGAATGATTCTTGAATGTTCAGTAGAATGAAAATTTTCAGTCTTACAGGTTGTTAGTTTAAAGTTTGTTCCATTTGTTGGCTACTTTTTTCCCCTTTTTTGTTTTCTTTCCAGCAGAATTCCTCTTGATAAATTTTTTTCTCTCCTTATATCTAATAATAAAAATATTTTGGAAGAGAACAATGAACTTCTTCACCTATCTAAAGTCCTGCAAAGTTGCTAACAAGTCTGCTATTTCCTTCCAACTCTTCAGCTGACTATAATTTAGCAATAACCTTAAAATCCCTGTGAAGTGAGCAGTGAGTTCCTAGAAAAGGATAGAAATCAGCTGCCACTTCTTATATAACCCTATAAGCTTCAGAACAGGACTCTGCTATTCCCCAAAACACTGGTTAATTGTGAGACTAGGGAAAATGAAAATAGTAAAAAGCTATGTGAGAGAGAAAGAATACACCCTATTCCTTTTCTTTTTATTCTCTTCTCTGTGTGTGTCCTTTCTCTCGCTCTCTGACCCCTTTTCTAAAGTGAAAAATGTATTTCTGTGATCAGAAAACTTAGGGTAAATAGTACTTTAAAAGTACTTTAGTTCTAGGGTGGAGTAAAGTTTTAGCAAAGGCCTCTCATATTTGGTGTTATGAATTCCCCTCATTAGCATCATGTAAAGCTGTGATATCTTCTAGAAACCAGCATTCTAATCTGTAAGATAAATATTTTTTATTTCTGTAAGCAACACTGTGAATGAGAACATATGGCTGAAACAAATGGTAATAATACACTTTTTTCACCAGGTCATATCAGCATGAAATACGTGTTCTGTCATTTATAACAATCAAGGAATTTGTTTTATTAAAGAGTTGTTTATTCAGACACACTATGCAGCTGCTAATGTCAGTTTATCATTGTGATCTTGTTTTGTTCATTTTGTGGCAGCTGGAGGTTTGCTCTCCACAGGCTTTGCAGAGGTCAAAAAAAGTCTTTCTTGTAATTTGAAAGGCTGTATTCCTTAAAACAAGCTTGATATCTTTCAGAACATGGTCTACTTTGCTAATACCAGATTATTCTACATAGACATATATTTCAGATATGTTTTCTGATGAGGTGTTTATGAATCTTTATACATAGTGCTAAAGATGGAGATTCTTAATAATTTTCAGTTCTGATTTTCCTATGGACTCTTAAAAAACTGTCCATCTTGTCAAACACAATTTGAGTTTGGGGTTTATTTTAATGAATTAGAGTGGTAAGGTGAAGCAGTAAGATCAATTAATTACATGACTAAGCAATGTCATTTGTATTTTTTTATTTGTTTTTTTTTTTCCTTACAGATTTGAACTGTAACTTACTGAAACTCACAAAAATTTAAAATGTTTCTATTTCTTTCAGAAAAGATCCAGTTTGGAGGAATGACTATGTGTGATGTCAGTTCCTTCCAGAACTGAAGATGTAATTAAGTGGTGAAGGATTTATCTAACTAAAATGGGAGGTGAAAATGAATCAATTTTATTATCCAGATTTCTTTGGTAATGTGAATGCTTGTGTGTATACACAAAGTAAACGCTATTATTTTTAGAGGCTACTTGCAAATGAGAGAGATTTTGGGTTTTGTTTAGGAAGCAGATGGAACTGCTATAACTTTTTTTTACTTCTCACATTTAGAAAGATCAGGGTTTGACATTTTTACTTTTTATTTTGCCTGAAGAGCAGAAAGAACTGGAGTGAGATGTATCATAGTTTTGTTTTGTCCAGATGGAAGAAAACATGTAGGCTGAAGGTTCTCATTTGAATGTAACCTATAATTTCAGTGGAGAAAAGAGTGAATTTCCAATTAAGTTATTAAGAAAGGGTTGTTTTACTCCTGGGGAATTTAGAAGTTGATAGGATCACTTGTTTGCATGAAATTAAAATTTATATTTATTTGAAAACCTCACACAGAGTATGTTTAAGTCTGTATGAACTGTTTTGAGATGAATTTTGGTATAGACTTGATAGAATTTTCACAGAACAATGGCAACACAGGGGAAAGAAGAGGCTTTTCTCCTGTGTAAATACTGTTCATCTTCTCTCTCTTCTTGAACTTTGTTCGTTCAGCCCATCAGGGCCAAACTCTTACATACTATAACAATTTTCAGCATTTTCCATCTCTTCTATTTTGAGCTGTTTGATTCTGTTGAGTTAGATGTAAATCCTGGCAAGAGTTTTAAAGATGACCTTTATATTTAAACTGTTATGAGGAATATGTCCTCAAGGAATTAAGCACATACATTTCAGCGTAACACTTGACTGAGGCACTCCTCATCATCTACTAAAACCTCAATCTTTGCCCCCAATTTAACTTCTAGAGAGTGAATTAACTGGGTGACCTAATGACTTAGTTTTTTAATAAACATTTGGATACAATGACATAAACCATCAAGACAGGCTTATAGCCAATAAAAAGGTTTCTTGAGATAAAGTTTATATATCAAAAGCAGCTGGTTTTCCAAGACATGCCTCTTTCTAATTATCCCTGTTACTGGAAATCTAGACAATAAAATAATAGATATGCTGTCCTATATAGTAGAATTAAAATAGACCTAAAATACCGATGTTCTTTGACTTCCAAGAGTAGAGAGTAGAAAATTGATTTTAAAATTTTGATTCATATTTAAAGAACATAATAAACAAATCAAGTTTATTTGTCTTCTAGCTTTAACAGTGCGAGAAAATTTTTCTGGATTGTTATTCTTACTTTTAAAGAAATGATCTATTTTTCTACTTGAGACACAAAGTTTGCGTGAGGACAAGCATAATTTTTGTTCCAGGTCCACATTTATTCCAAGTATGTGACTATAATGATGTAAAACACATAGCAATACATAACTTGGATTAACATTTACAGATCCTCCTTAACAATAAATATATCTTATATTTCCATTCACATTTTTTTTATTTTTATAGGCATCATTCATTATTTCTTCAATAAAGCAATGAAGGGACCAAACAGTTCTTTGTTGAACACCATTTCATCTGGAATTCTAAGCATATATTTTTTAAACATTGTGCTAAATTGTTTTGTAACAGATGCCTCTAAAAACGAATGAAGAACATGTATTTGGAGTAAAATTGTTCTTCAAAGAGTACACAAATGGTATATTTTTGGACAAATTAATTTGCTACTTTAAAAGTACGTGCATACTAACATTCATGACAATGATTAATCAGGTTTACATAAGAGTTTTAGTGTAGAAGATCAGTCATGTTTATCCATTTCATGCTAATAGCATTCCTTAATATTCCAGCTCTTTTATGTCCCTGTCTTAAGTCTTTATTCTGGTAAACTTCTCACTCGTGGTTTTGTACTCATGAGTGGAAGATTAGCAATGAACCAGACCAAAATACACCCAAGTTCTGTCCCCATTTTTCTGACTTTTTTTCTTAGTAGCTATTTAGTTTTAGTTCTTCTTGAGTCTCTGATGAACTGCAAAAGTTCTGAGATTACTTTTCTTTATGAAGGAGAAGGGACTTAGCAACTTATCCTTCTGTTTATGCAACACTATTTTGAAATGAGGCATCTAACACTATGTATATGTTTCTATATTATATATTGGCTACAGTCAATAAGTCTCCCATTATATTGTCAGATGTCTATGTGCTCTTGGAAGTCCAAGTTCTGTACGTACTTGACTCTGTGTCCATAACAATGTTCTTAGTGACACAATAGTGTATGTGCACTTTTAAAAATTTTGAGATACTGAAATGTAATGCTGAAAAAACAATCTATTATTTTATTTGCTTGTTGATAGTCTCACATGAACTGAACAGATAAAAAAAGCCAATAGGTTAAATTTTTAAATCAGTCTTTTAGCAGAAAAAAACCTCATCAGTTGTATACTGCCCTCCTTGAATTTAATAGGTTGATGTTAAAAGAGATTTCACTATCAAAGGCACTGAACCCATAACAACAGGGGATTTCAAAGGAAATCTGTGTCGTCCATCTCTGATTCAGTAAAGTATATTATACAGTACTGCTGATTTATAACTAACAGTTCTTAGATCTTTTACCTAGATTCATTGTGACTTGGGTAATTTCCAGTATCATTGAAATACACCAAAGAGTATCAGCAAGTAATCAGTACTGCTCTTAGAAAATGTCCTCAGGAAATTACTATTAATAATATTTTTATGCTACCAGTCTGAACTATTACTATCAAAAAATTCCTATGAATTAAAAATCTTAAATGTAAATGCAGCTTCTTGTTACCTGGCTCCTACTGCTAGAACCTCACAACTTACTTGAGAAAAATTCCCCTTTTGTTGTGAAAGAAACTGTAAATTGCAGTATCATTAATACATATAAAAATTAGGTGAAATTTATTGTCTTCAGAAATAGTTCTTTGTCCAGAAAAATTATTTTGTAAATAACTAGACAAACCCTAAACTGATAGTCATAACAAACAAATGGAAATAAAAATATGTTTCTAATAGCCATGTCTTCTCAGCACAATTAAAGCAAGAGACAAAATATTGTAAACAACTTTTTATCTGCCAAAAGAAGTTCAGAGCAATTATTTTCTTTTATTACAGAAGACACCACAAACAACAAAAGCAGCAGTACAACTTTGCTCTTTGTATTTGCTTTGCACATTAGAGATGCTATCAAAACCACAAAAAAATCAAGCAATAACCAGCAGAACAGAAAAGAGCAAACAGCCTTTTAGATCTTTATATTTAAATGAAGAAGGAAATAATTTTAAACAGTTTGGCTTAAATTGTATTTAAAAACATTCATTTGTGATTCTGTATTTGACTAAAACTGTACAATTTAGAACAAAAGTACTTAATTTTCTTTGAAATTATATTTAATAGAAGGCTTAATGCATGAAGATAAAACCAGAAAAAATACTTTGAAAACATAGAAATATAGAACCTTATGCACCTTTCCAGATAGGTAAGGCAGCAGATAACCCTGGCAATACTGAGGCAGGTTGGGGAGTTCAAGCAAGTATGCCCTGCCTTCAACTAACTTTAGTGTCCCTGTTGTATATTCCCTACAGCAGGATCTCAGTGCAGAAACAACTCCAGGCACTTGGGCCAGAGGCCCATGGGCCCAGTTCAATTTATAAATGCACTCTCTACTGCAGCTGCACTGTATCACTAAATAAAGAGATGAGGATGAGAAAGAGATGCCAGCCACAGCAAGAAGAAGAGAAGAAAACAAACAAGAAGTGGCAGATACCCATAAGGAGGTATAAAACACTGTTTATTTTCTCAAGTTACAAAACCATTGGAAAAGAGTGCTACAGGGCTGCTTGTACTTATTTGATGTACAAGAGAGGTCTGAATGGGAAGTACCTGGGAAGTATTCAGTATGGGATTTATTGATTCAAAAGATATGTAGAGTACTACTTCAAGGGACTGGTACTCTGAAGGCATAATTACTGAGTACACAAGAAATATTTCTTTTTAGTTTCAATTATTCAAAGGGAAATAACAAATAAACAGGGCATAAGAACATTGGGCTTTGGGCATTAGTGCTGGACAGCAGCCAGGCAAAGAGGTCTGGGACNGGGTCACTTTCATCACTCTCTTCAACTGCTTGAGAAGAAGTTTAGCTGGGTGAGGTCAATCTCTTCTCCCAGGAACCAGTGACAAGACAAGAGGACACAGCCCTTCTCACCAGCCTTCTGTACCAGGGGAAATTTAGGCTGGACTTTAAGAAGTCCTTCACAAGAAGAGTGACTGGACATGGGAATGGGAGATCCCAGCGATCTCCCCCAGGGATTCATGGGGGATCTCCCATCCCCAGGGAGATGGTGGAGTCACTGTCCCTGGAGGTGTTTAAGACTGGATGCAGCACTCAGTGCCATGGTCTGGTTGACACACTGGTGTTGGGTCATAGGATGGACTGGATGATCTCAAAGGTCTTTTACAAAACAGATGATTTTGTGGTTCTGTGGATATTAACATATAGTCTAAACATTTTAAAATTTATGAATTTACACACTAGTTGTGGTCCATTTATGTTGTCAAATGCAAACTAAACATTTCACCAGTGCTTTGTACCAAAAAAAAAAAAAAACCCACAGTAAAAAGTTTATTGATAACTGCTGTCTGAAAAATAGTTATTCTTTTATATCCTTTGATTTTACTCACAGTTTTCAAAACCTGCAGATACAAATTAGGTTCAGTTGGACAGGGTAAGGAAGCATTTCTGGCCAATATTTTCTGAATTCTTTAGAATTGCGTATTTCTGCACCTGTGTATTTTCAAATAACTGGGATTTCAACTATATGAAAATAGGCACACTTGTAAAAAAAGAAAAAAACTGGGTGTTTTTTGTGTATAGAATCAATCTAAAAGAATTGTTGAAATGGTGCATTATGTATGTAGTGTCCTAGTAATCCAGAGGCAACGTATATGTTAAAATCACATGGGAATAGGACTATGGATATCTAACATAAAACAGTAGATAAAAATAAACAAGAGAAAGCTTAAATGTAGTTAAAGTTTACAAAAAAAAAAAAACTAAACCCCACAGTGGAGTCTCCAAGAAATGTGTGATTCTATATCCTAACAATCCAGCTAAAGAAATAATTTAATACTTTCACCTCTTTGCTTATGCATTCTCATGAATGCACATGAAAAATCAGATCACAGAACTTATATCTAAGCAAATGCATTTTGAAGTAAAATGAAGTAATTTGTAAAAATGAATCTTCTCATCAAATATCAGTACTGTAGCATATTAAAGGAAAGAAACAATTTCATTAATTTCCTTACAGGTAACTTGCAATGGGACAAAATTTCCATCTCTCCTAATCATACAAGGTAACACAGTTTTCCTTGCAAATTTGAGTGAACTCCTGTCTCTTTTACCAAGCAGAAATGTGAAACTGCCAAAGGCATAGCTATCAGCTCCAAAATAAGGTGTCAAGATTTTACAGATTCAGTGCCTGCAGCACACTGTGATCTGTCCATGGGGTCTGTGGAAAAGGGTGAAACACTTTTGGGGCCCAGGTGAATTACTGGGTTGTTCTGCACACTCTTATCTGCCCTTGTAAATTCCGCGATATTTGAAATAGTCTCTCTCTGAAGAAATACTGCTTTTTGCTACACCAGCTTGCCCACAGCAGGCTTCAGCACTATCATGCACTATTAAATACCCAAGTGTAGACATTGAGGCCCAATCTGTATTGTTAAATAGGAGAGACCAGGGCCCACATCTTAGCTCCAAAGCCAAGTAGCTGGGCTGAGTACACACACCTCAACTTTCCCTGTCTGCAGGTAGATCTCCTGTAACAACAGGACGGTCACTCTAGAGTCTTCCCAACTGGACTAGTTTCTGAAATTTGTTATCCCCCAAATGATGATGGTAAAGCACAAGCTGGTCTCAGACAAAACAGTGCCAGGGAATGTCCTAAAGACAAAGCAGTTCAGGCAGGCAAGCAATGGAGGAAACTCACACTTTCTCTATTTTAGCACTCACACTCCTTTTTGCCTTTGGGATCCTCAAAAGCTTGTAAGGTTCTGGTACAGGATCCACCCAAGGCTGGCCCCTGTGGAAAGGGCAGGGTCTGTTAGTTTGCAATGAGTTTATTAAGAGCTGTTTGGACCTTAATCTAAATGATGATGTTAGAAAAGTAATTTGTGTCTACTGAAATGCAGATATATAATGAAAGAGAATAAAGTATTTTCCAGTGGTAAAGCAGACTTGAATACATTTCTAAAATTTGTATGTCAATTCTAGAAGGAGTTACCTAGTCACCAGATTATGTTAGGAATATTTTCCTAGGTAAATCTGATAAAATAGACTTCAATTCTATTCTTTAGCAGGTCTGTAGCTTCAAATTTGTAGAAAATGTCATTAACATTAATGGGACTATTCACATTTTCAAAGTTATGAAGATACTACTCAATCTCTTCAGTATATACCTCTCTCTGCTCTCACCATCTTTTGACATTATCAGTCGTACTTCAGTAGCAGGTACTGCGCTACCTAAAACAGAGCTGGAAAATTAAACCCACCCAAGATGCTCCCTTTTTCCCCTGCCCCTTTTAATAATGGAGGAGTGTCGCAGTGGCCAGAGTTGCACTCACTTTGCCTCTATGGCCTCGCACCCAGGGGTGGGTCACATCCCGGGAGCAGATGACCTGAGATCTGGCTAGAGGAATTTCTCTACAGTGATTTGCTGTCAGATTGCACTTTAAGGAGGCAAGGAGGAGGTCTTCTGCATGGCATAAAGAGAATATATTACTCTGGGGAATTAAGGGGCAAAAGGCAAAGACACGAGGGTGCAACAGCTGAAATATGGGGGAGGTTCAGGGGGAGGGTACAAATCATCAGCAAATTGGAGAAATTCTGAGGAAGGGTAAAGGGCAGGGCTCACAAAAGCATTGTCCAATGAGGGAGGTAGGAAGGGAAACTGGGTCACATGGACTAATAAGATTTGCAGGTTTTAGATTGACAAGGTGGATGAGAGGACATAATTTGGACTAAACCATTAATTTGGCCAGAACATACCATTAACCAGAAACACACTGCAACAGAGGAGCACTAGGAGAGCTTACAAATTAGAATCACAATTTACAGAAAATCACAATAATCATAACAACAGTACAAAAGAGAGAGAGGGTATTCACCACTGAATAAATGAGAGTTTTCATGGCTTAACACCTGCATCCATCCCCCTTCACAACCCTTCAGTCCAAGAAAACAACGAAGAACTGCACCAAACAAAACCAGTCGGAAGCTAGAGGATCCCTGTTGTCCCACGGGCACTCCTCGGATGAATCCACTCCATTGCTTTGACTCTGCACAGCTGGCCCCAGCACCAGAACCACCCAGCTGGGCTCTGCTGGGGCTTGGGCTCCACACAGCCCTGTGCCATGTGCCACTGCCCCTCTCTCCCTTTTCTTTTTCTCAGAGTGGCATCTTGGGATCACTGTTGCTGACTCTCAGCACAGAACCACAAAAGCTGTGGTTTGGAGGTGCAGGAAAAGGAACCACCTGTGGCAGAGAGGGGCTAGGCCTGCTGGGGTGACCTTTTCCTGCAGAGAGCCAGACAAAAATGGCCAACTTTCCATTTCCAGGCCTGGATTCTTATCCTATGGAAAGCTTGCTTCCCCAGCTGTGACATGTGTGGTACCAAACAGACAAGCACTAAAAGCTCCAACCCCTGTCTCTGTATCCAGGACAGGTCCATATTTGCATTACAGGTTCTTGACACTGTATGTCTGGGTAGTCCATCTCATAGAAATAAAAAAGAATATTCTTTCATCCAGGCTTTTCAATTTGTATTCTGTGTTCAAGATATATGAGCCTTCTCTCCAATTAGGAACATAGGATGTGACCTGAAAGTCATGAGCAAAACTCACAAAATATCAGACCAGATAAACAGTGAGTGCTGAACAGATATTTTCACAGAAATGGAAGGCATCTGTAAATGTTTCTGGAAGAGAACAAAACCACAACATGCAACAGAGAATTTACAGGGGACAACAGTCTGAGCAGGTCTGATAAAATCAACCTTGCTTCAACAAAAAACATGCTATTACCATGAACTAATTTGTAAGCATATACAGAGAAAAAACATTTAATATTGTAGTTTTTGGTGCTGATTTCATTTAAGTGTAAATTGTGGGGGAACAGGCACTCCTTTTCACTCCAAAATCATTGCTTTATACAACACTGAATGGATTTTTACTCTTCTCCTCATTTTGCATACTGAAATCTTCCTCCAAATAATATGTAGTGTAGGTATTTTTTTTCCTCATCTTGAGGACTGCTTAACAGTTTGCAACATTAAAAATATCTCTAGGCAGGCACATTTTTAGGCTTAGGCAGTCATGCTGTCTGTGTGTCTGTGTTTCTCTCACTGGTACCCTGGACTGCCTTGGACAGTTTCAACAAATTTTGACAGACATGGAGTTTTCAAAGATATTAAGCTCTTTCAACCAGCCTGCACAAAATATTGCCCTGGGGCCTCATTTAGGCTCCAGAGCTGTTTGATCCATCAGAGTTGAGTTGTTCTGTTTAGGATCACCCAGCAGCCAAGAAATAGCAACTAGCTAGGCAGTAAGCTCACAGAGAGCTGCTGGTCACTTGGCATGGCTGCATTTTCACAAAGCCACAGTGAGTGATACTTCTTGCTGAGGTGACAGGTCAAGAAAAAATTGATGGGGACCTGACAAAATGAGGGTAGATTCATGCAGGAATATGGACATAGCTGCATAGAACTGCAAAGCACTGGGTTTTTAACCATTCTATAATATAAATACTAAGAAAAATGCCCAAAAACCCCATAAAAACCCTATCAAAAAACCTCTAGAATTTTATTTGTCACAGAAGTACTTCAGTTATGAAACAAAACACAGTGTTCAAGACTTGCCACTATCCAAATATGTGCATAACATATCTGCTAAGAAGCACTCAGTATCTGAAAGCTGCAGAAACAGACATGCACATCCAGAATGCATGTGAGCATATATGAGCACATAAATATGGGTATAGATATATAGATATGCATACTTGTATATGAATGTGCTAATCCTTGCATCATCATAAACTGATGGACATAGTCCTAATAAAAACATTTAAATTCTGTGCCTTTGGTATTGCCAGCACATTTTGGCCTCATGATACCTAGTTCCTACTCTCCTAGATGGTGGAGTATTTGGCCAGTAATGCAAGGATCAACTCTACCAATTTTAACCAAGTTTACTGATTCAGCTTTTCTAAATAAAAGTTCTGGATTAACTATGTCATTCGTTACTAGCCAGGCTGATATTACATAATTACAATGTGAGCTGCAAATAAGTTTCACAAGGGCAATGGTATCACAGAAACTTTCTAGTAGTTCTAGAAAGCAGCTTTGTTTCAGAAAAAAAAGTCAGAAACTATTTCACAAATTTATTTTATTGCCAAAAATCTATTTCAAAATGTGTTAACCATTTGCTTTTGCTCTTTACTGTGAATTGCTGTCTGTCTTCAGTTAAGAACAAAGTGATTGGAGCCAAATGATTAAGACAATAACTTAATGAAAAATTTGTATAAAATTTAATGAAAATTGTATCATTTAATGAAAAATGTGTATTAAAAATTAATAAAATTGAAGGAAAATTGAATGAGAAACTCCAAAACAACATTTGAAGGGCATAACAGAGTGGACAGCAAAAGTCTTGTAAGTAATGCCAGCAGGCAGGAAATAACATAGATTAAATTCAAAGCAGCCATTCGTGTCTTCAGTCTCTCCAAGAATGCTAGTATAAATCCAGCTGGCACCTCAGGTAGCTTCTCCAGCCACATCTGCCTGACGCATTTGGCTGTGTCTGATACTTCTTTTTTTTTTCCCCCCTTTTCTCAAGGAATGGTCTAACTGCTAGGAAAAATATAATTCATTTATTTCAGAATTTCACAGAGCAGATAATTCACCACGTGGCAACTTCTCTCCTCATCAGGTTTTTCCTACTGTTGCAATGCTGAGCAGGAAGAACTGAACAGCTATTACTGCCATGCTTCATATAATTTAGTGAGGCATGGCTGTATTTCCATCACATGTTTGTGGTTTTCCTTTTTCAGAAAGATGCCCAGTCATGAACTTGAAGAAATGCTCACTTCTTGCTGTTGCACCTAGAAAGCCCTGAGCCAAAGACAGCAATATATCAGCAAACAGATATTCAGTCTGGTTACATAAAGCACTACCTGGTTGGCATCATTGTAATCCAAAATGGTTTTACAAGATTTATTTTACATCAAAAATTATCTGGCCAGATTTCACCTTCATTTTATTCTGTTGAATTTTGGCTTAAAATCAAGAAGGATTTGGATAACAGGCTAGGAAAAGATCACAGTCTCAAAATGTGAATCAAAATTTTCAAAATACTCTAAATTGGAAGTGAAGTTTTATTACAAGCTGTCCTTCTTTGTAACAACAGGACAATTTGCGATTAAGGAATTTAAATACTTTGTAGTTTGGTTATATGGTTTTTTAGCTCATGACAGTACAAACTATTTCTCTACTTGAAATTATTTTGTGTATCTGCATGTATGATGCAGTTATCCTGGAAAATTGCATATAAATTCCCAGTTCAGATTTGAGTTAGAAGTGTTATGTGAAACCTCAAAATGACAATACTCTATTGCACCAAAAAAAAAGAATAAAAAAAAGAACATTAGAAATAAAAAAGTGCATTATTCAATCTATTTCTTTATGCCTGCACAGCATCAAGCAAACAACTACTTCTCAATAAACCATAAGAAATAACAAATAACCACAAGAGAGTACTGCTGAAATAATCCCAAAGAATTAAGGCCAAGTAGATATGTTGACTAGGTATGTTGACTGAAAAGAAGTGCTTTCCTCAAGGGAACTTGAGGTTAACCATATGGCATACTGACCTAGTCTTCAAAGGTTCAGAATGGGAGGCTTTAGATGGGGCATGGCACTACTATCTAATTCTGTGACACAGGAGAACAATTTGTGTAGCTCTGTAGATAATATGGTAGTCTTTATTAACAAAATAGTTGTGTAAGTAAGTATTATGGCCAACATTCTAGCGTAATGTTTTAGGATATAAAAGAAGAGTGATAGAGCCAGGGAATCAAGTTGCTTGTGTGGAACAGTGATTCGTTGCAGTATGAATCACTTGTGTCTAGAGGCAGAGCTGGTCCTATTTGTGTTTTGCATTGTGTCAATATTTCCATGGCAAGTCATTGTTTTCAGGGCTTCTATCTATGGAAAATGGATTTTTAAATTAAAACTGGTACACAAAACACCAGGCCAACAGCACCAATGTTAATTACTGGAAGTTATAAGTGTTTCCTTGTACAAAATCCATTTGGGTCATTTGTATATATTTTTCAAGACAAAACTGTTTTTGAAATAAATATTTGAACCGTACTTATATTTTGTGAACTAGTGAGGAAAAGGTCTGTGAATTTTACTGTCTCTCATTTTTTTAGCTTTTATTATATTATTCATTCTTTCCACTACCTATTGCTCAAATCCTTAATACTTTTTACCACAGGCATTTTTGTTTCAGGATTTTTTTAGTTACAGGTGTAAACCCAGTTCTTCTCTGAGAGCCTAATTCTGTAGTCAAACAATAGCAGACTTTTAACTCCCAGAGTGTTCCTTGTAAGAGGACTTATATTTATGGTTTATTTCCTAAATATTTCATAACAGGTAAGATGAAACTTTGGACTATAAGTATAAATGTTTTTAGTATAAGAGTATAAAAGGTTTTAATCAAAACTTTATGGTCAGAGCAAAATCTTTCCAAGCAATAACAGTACATGAACAACTCTAGATTTCCCAAGTGTCGTTGGTTCCTGTCTGGCATTTGACATTTAAAAGGGATATTTAAAACTTCAGGCGTGACAAACTCTGACCTCTTCACCACAATTATAGAAATGGATGTGGAGATTTTTTTTTGTCTAGTTTGGGAGACGGATAAACTGGACACTTATATTAAGCCTGTTATCTGTGTATTAAACATCAGTAATATATCTGTATAATTTGAAGATTTCCCACCATGAAAATTATTTTTTTTCTTAACTTATATTCTCCAGATTTCAGTGCTTTGGGCTTTATAAGCATGTATTTCACTGTCAGACATTTACTCTGAATTAAGTAAGGCTGCCTGACACATTTTGGTGAAGGGGGAGGAATTTAGTAAGTGGTCACAAAGATTAATAGTAGTAGGGCATCATTATACATTCTTTGAAGCTCATTTATCCTATTCAGTCTATCTTGGAAATATCTGAAATGTTCTGGTCTAACCCAATGTTGGGTCATTTGGTTTTCTTTGTCACGATGCAAAACAGCTAGGTCAAGTTAAAAAGGTTTCACTGAAGGGAACTTTTACCTCTGAAGATATTGTGGAGTTTAGACACTTCTTGCTTTCTCAGATGTAAGGAGTTTTCATTCATGATTATATCTATTGTTAAGGTAAATAAAATTACCACCTCACAATTATGACAATGTCCAATGAAACTAATAACACCACTTAAATTATCATTAAAGAATGTTTAGGATAGAAATGTAAACTCTAACAAGTATTCAATAAAACCTCAAATCAGAAACATAATGCTAATGAATACTAATGACACAAGATGATAATGGTGGTGATGATGAAGAAGGTAGAAACAAGAAATTTCTGCCACTGAGGTCAACACTCATTGTCTTAATACTAAGAGCTTTAATGTTCCCCCATCCCCTCCCTCTTTTTCAGTTTTGTTAAATTAAAAGGACAACTAAGAATGACTACATAACTATGATGACTTGATCTTTGGCACCACCTGTTACCCATGCAGTAATTGTCTGACACTTGTCTCATAAGAGTTTCTTCTTTTGCAGAAAGATGTAGATAATTCCATGGGTAATAAAGAGTTTTAAAGATCTGAAGTCCAGCTTTTCTTTTTACTAGGGTACAGAGATTCTAATTTGAAGTTCCAGATTTTTCCAATCTTTCTTTTCTTAATTTGAATAATTGCATTAAATGTCAAGAAAAAAAATTTATTACAACCACAAGACATTCAGGTCTAAAATTTGGAAAGAAAATGAAGAGTTCCTTCAAAAAATTTTTTCCTACATAAAGTAAACATGGTGAACTTCTACTGCCACTTTTTATTTTTATAGAAGAAATCTTGTTTTCCTGTTTTTTTCTTTTTCTTTCCCTATTCTGGCTTAAATTTAAAAGTATGAGTTCAGTTTTTAACCTGAAAGCACTCAGGGAAGAAGATTGAAGAAGTCATTACACTTCCACTTCTTGGAGTGGAAGGTTGCTGACAAGAGTGCACTAGCCTACACTAAATATGAGTGAGAAACAGATGGGAATAAAGATAATAATATTGTTTTCTTTTCCATATGATTCAGAAGAGCAACTCCATGTGAGGGTGAAATGTACTCCATTTGAATGGATTTGACATTTCCATTTTGCCCTTGCAGCCCGGCAGTCCAGAGCTATGCATATGTTACCATTCTTCTGACTCCAAGCAAGAAAGAGGTGATTGAGACAAACGGGAGCAGTTAAAGGTCTTGGGTTTCCTGTGGTATACCCTCATACTCACTGTGGGGACTATAAGAAAATATTTCACACCTCCTATTGTCTTTACTTTTCCAAAAGTGGAAATTTTTCTGTGAAGTGTCAGTGGATTCATTATCTCTGGCATGGATTGTCTGAGTACATCTGCAAGGGGAGGATGCTCTGCAAGACTTTAGCAAAAGCCTCACAAGGAGACACTTGCACTGGGAGCTCCCTCCAACACTCAATCATCTCATTCAACTATTTCAATCATGAAGCTGCCAAATGGAGCTTTAGCTAATGCCTTCAGAGAGTTTAGCAATAATACTTTGCCCATTGCACTCTGTGGCAAGGAAGGACTGCATGGGCTGTCAGTATGCTGGCAATGCAGTAGGGTTTCTTTGGAGTAACTATTCTGGAAGCTTACTGCCATTAATAGAAAATACCCTCAAAGGTGTGTGTATTTCTTGCCATCCATAGGCGTTGGATTCAGAAATTTGTCTGAAGGTTGCATGTGTCTCTTTAGTCAAAATTGGAAGAGTTTTGTACTATATTAATAAAAACATGGCTTTTTAAAAGTGAAGATTACAAAACTATTACAGATGTCGAAGAGCAGCAGCTGTCTGCTCAGCTGGAAACCAGGTATTAAATAACAGCAGTCCCTGTGATGTAGCTTACTGTGCATAAAAGGATATAGGTGAAAGACAGTCCATAATGTCAGCCTGACAGGCTCTTGAATCAGCTGAGATACATGTAAAACTAAATACCTTCTGCTCGTATGCTACAAGGGAGGATCTGCTATATAAATGTGCACCTATTAAAGAATGTAGTAATATCTTCACCCTTCAAGATATCCAAAGCCTGTCTGGACACAGCCTTGAAAGCTTTGTTCCAGCTACTCCTGTTTTGAGCAGGAGTTTTGGCCTGTTGATCTCCACAAGTCCCTTCTAGCCTCAACCACTCTGTGATCCTCCATCATAACATCTATGTGATAATATGCAAAGTCCAGTTAAGTTGAGTGCCTTTCCTTCCTCAGCCATATTACAACTGCTAATTAATCTCATTTAGGATGCTTGCAAGAGTAAGCAAATCAAAATTGGTTCAACTCCACCTTTTTTCTACTTTTTATAGAAGAAAAATTAGAAATTGCTTTTCTCCCCCAAAAGTTAAAATTTTTTTTTTCTTCTTTTTACTATTTAATGTAATTTATTTCCTGTCAGCAGAATGATAATGTCATTATTTTTAATTCAAATAGCTTCTCTATATTACCATGCTTTTACATACAGAGCTCAGTAACAGAATCAGATTATTTGTTTTTCATAGTATGCAATACTTGCCCTTGAGCCACTGGGAGTTGTACTTAAATCCTTGTCAGTCTAGAAACAGGAGATGAAAAATGATAACTCTTTCATCCTTGAAGAGTCAGTACTAAAATCTCAACATGAAAAGCTCCTGAGACATGAAATTTTATAGCTGTGTTTTTCTCTGGGTGAAAAACATAGTGGAAGTTATTCTGGCATTTTAATAATTGTCTAATTTTGACCTCAGTGCAGCTGGTAGCATAGCAATTAACGTAATGGGGGTTACAAATTCAATACAGAGACCATACAATAAATACAATTGAACTTCACACTCAATTGTAGTAGGTATTTGGTGTATTGTTGTTCCTAACATTTGGTTTTTTCTTGCTTGTTCTGATCCAAATAGCATGCAGTCTCCTCTTCTAAAGATTATTGTGCCAAGCTGTGAGTTTGGAGGTTTGCATGTTTTTATTTAGCTTATGAAAAGCATCACACTGTGGAAAGATACCGGTATGAGTATTTTAGATTTTATTTTGGATTAACTGTCATAAAAAAGAAACCAAATGGTGAGTTCCATATATATGTATCTGTCTGGTTTTTTGTTTTGTTTTGTTTTTTTAATTTTATTTTTTTAAGTTTTAGTTATTGGTGTTTTGAGGTTTTAAAATTGTTTTATTTTATTTAAGCAGATTTTTGACATTCAAGGGTTAAATCAGAAACCACATAAACATTGACTATGGAGTCTCCCCCACTCTACATCCATCAGAAGACTTTTAATTCAATTCATGTCTGCAATCTCCTTCCATTACAAAGTAATGTCAAGATCTCTGCACAGTCTGTGCTCTGTTTAATATCTTATTTGTCATCTAGTTAAATCCTACTGTTTGACATTTAGAATTATCTCTAATAGCTTTGCCACTTTCCAAGGATCTTTGTCCCCATTGAGCATAGCTGTTGTATAATCTTTAAATAGCATGCCTAAAACAAATAACATATATGTTACATAGATTTTGAAATTGTAAAAGGCTACATAAACATCAAGTCCATGGAGATTCGATCATGTTATTTCAAGTGTAAAGAAAAGAAAACAGATGTCATACATGAAACTTAAACTACCTTAATCATAAACAAAAAAGATTAAAAGCAGGGAAAATCTAGTGGTTGCTGTTAGTCTTATTACAATCAGATTCAAGATTACTTCTCAAAGTTCTCATCTTTTCAAAATGGAATTTAAAAAACAGCTGGGACAACCGAAAGTCTTTAATTTTCCAGGCTGAACAAACCAAATTCTCTCAGCCTTCCCTCATAGGAATGATTCTCCAACCCTCTGATCAGCTCTGTGTCCCTCCTCTGAACTCACACTGAGATTCATGTCCTTCCTGTTCTGAGGACCCCAGAGCTGGATGCAGCACCGCAGGTGAGGTCTCACCAGAGCAGAACAGAGGGACAAAATCTGTGGCCCTTCCCTTGTCACTGATGGAGTCACTCCATCATTCAAGGCCACTTCGTTGGTCAGGCAGGACTTGGCCTTGGTGAAGCCGTGCTGTTTGTCTCATCTCCCTTACCTTCTTGTTCCTTAGCATGGCTTCTACATCATGTAAGTAAAAATAACTTTCACTAATATTTAATTATTAGTACAAATTAAGGGAATAATTCCCACTACACTACAGGCTTGACTGTACAGTAGTAGCATAAATCTGATATTCAGACTAAACTTCTGTCATTGAGATCAGTAATTTAAATTACATGCTGCTTTCCTCTGCAAATTAGATCATTACATTTCTTACACTCAAACTTCACTAGATGGAGAAATTTTGTTTGCAATCTTCTGGAAGCATTTGACACACAAACCCATTGCTACTTTCTTCAGGGAACAAAGTTGAACAAGGTGTACCCTTCCCCTTCCCTAACCTCCAAATGGTGCTTCTGATTCTCTGCCCCAGACCAAGTCTTTGTACCTCTCCAGTTCTCTGTGGGATAGCATTGCAAATGAATTAAATTAACTTATTTCTGTTTGAAGTGCAACAGGTAAACTTGAAAGAGTCATCAATTAGCAAGCATAACTACGGTGGTGGTGAGAGATTCAGCATCAGGGACATTCTAGCTTCTTGCTGTTTGCACTAGGAGAAGCTCTCTGCCTGGGTCTTGTACCTACTGACATCGCAATGTACAGACATGGCGGTAAAGCATTCACTGTAACACAATGACTCAGTCAAAATGCAATGGAGGACTACATTTTCCTGTGTTTACACATGAAACAGGAGTGGCCAGAAAAGAGGGCATAAGTATACATCATAATACATTAAAGTGGTTGCTCTGATATGGAAAAGGAAAGCCACGTCCATAAAACCTTGTTGCACTCGTCTGTGGGTGCACTGCCTACAATTAGCAGGATGACAAGGCCTTCTGAATGACAGAAATTGCCCTCTGGATCATTGAGATGCTAGAAACAGCACAAAATGTGACTGAGTGCTTTCAAATAATCCTGGCATTTCTTTTCCTAGGTGAAATATCCTGCTGACAAATTTATCTACCAAGGCAGAACTTAAACACTGATGTCCATGGAAAAAAGTTTCTTTAACATGACATTTTCCTCAAACTCTGGTATTTGAGGCACAGTCCTCTGCTACTCCTCTTGGTATAGAGATTTTTAATTTTACTTAAGCTTTTAATGACAGCAGTGACTGACGTTAAAAACAAAGTCTGTTCCCGGATCAGTCAGTGAAAACCAAGACAAATTGACAAGTCAGGAGGGTGACTGTACTGATGGTGATAGACTCAGCATTACAGACAAGAATGGGGTAAGTCCTCATCACCATGCTAGAAGAGAATAAGCATGAGCAACCAGGACCATAGGAGAAAATTTTGTGGCAAATGCTACATAAACACCTAGCTATATGCTCTAGCTAATTAGTTTACAATACATCTACTCCAGATTCAGTTTACATTACCTAATGATCAAGCAGTGCAAATATCTGACATCAGAGATCACCAGATCTTTTGAGGGGTGGGAGGGAGAAGGCTGTAATGCATTTTCCATATCTTAGTTTCCATGTTCAAATAAATTTTTAGCAAACTTCTGAAAATTTCTGAAGAATATAAGTGAAGAAAATTACCTTAAATGGCCTGCTAAACTGTGGTGACTTGAACATTGTAGAAGTCTCTGTATGACTGCAAACACTTAAGGATCTAGTTTTGGTAGTTCTGTGGTATGAAAGTTGGACATATTTTTTTGTTTTGAATCAAATACTATATATGGAGATAGGAATAGTAAAAGAACAGATGTAAATAGATGTATGTCTTCAAACTGCCTGAGAACTGACGAAAAACCTAAAGGAGGAAAGAGAACTATAAAATGAGGAAGATGAATTAATACAGTCTCTCCATTAGAGCTAAGAATTCAGTTGTTTTGGGGTTCAACCCAGGACATATAATGTTAATTAAAGAAGTGTCTATATGTAACAAAGATGCAAATGTAGCTGCTGCTGCTCAGCATTTTTTAAAGTTTGTGTTATACCCCTGGTCACTGCTATTTGTATTCCTGGTGCAATAGAGTAGAAAAAGCACCATGAAATATTTAGAGAATTTGTTCCTAGGGAGCTGCCTATGGGCAAGGTGGCACGAGGTTGTAGAATTTTACTGCAAAGTTATAGAAAGAGTATATTTACTACTCAGAGCATCACGTTGACTCTGAAAAACACTGAGTGCAAACAAATGGACATTAAACTCTGTATAGACTACCAGAAACTGTATGGAAATGCATTGTTTCCTATACAGACAACTGCAAAACACAGTCTATAAAATAAAAAGCCTATTTATGGCATAATTTACTCATATACCTTCCCTTTCTCTGCCCTAAAATGAGTTTGAGAGACAAACTCTGTGTTACACTGTGTTTGGCTCAGGAATGGGAAACACACTGTAAAGTGCAGGACAGAGCACAGACTTAGGCTCCTAATTAACCTTCCAGCCCTAAGGAGAGCTGGAATTTGGGTTGTTAGAGGGATCTTCTGAGCCACAAAAGGTCTCCACCATCTCTAATACTAGTTAACCACAACCCTGCAAACATTCTGCTTTGTTGAGTAGTCGGCAATAAGAGATATGAAGTAATAGCAGGAATATATGTTAGCTACAAATGGAGCTTTACTTACTTTATTGCAGACCTCTGGCCCTGCATGTCAGGTTTGCTCATTTAGATTGCATATGTCAAATCATCATGTATATAGCAACTTGCTTTTTGGAAAAAGAAAGAATAAATTATATGTACAAAATGTCTACCAAATGATGATAGCTTAAAGAAAAATATTAAACCCTGTCCATTCCTCGCATGCATTTTACCCATCTCTAACTTTTAATCCCTTAAATGTCTGTATTTCCTTCCAAAAAGAAGAAGTCTCTCTGCCCTAGAAGTCTCACACAATTCAGTCTTTCTCTACTTTTAAGTCCTTCTTCTACTTTTCCCCTTTCTACTGCACCTTCTTTTAATGGGACACAATTTCTAAATAAGAAATCACAGTCTGCTTTCAAAATAATTCCTTGCTTTCCTGTTAAAGACAGTTTTGCTGACTGCAGAGACAAGAGAGGCCATTAACAAGCTTCTCTTGAAACACTGTACTTACATCTAATACTTCTATGGCTATTATTCCTGTACAATGCAAGGCCACTCTCCTATCTATGACTTCAGAGCAAGAGCGACTCAGAGCACAGATGCAATGTTTCTTTCTGCTTGGATAAAAGCTCTAAAATATTTGTGTGTTTTAATAATCATAAACTCATAGTCATAACTGCTCAATAATTTGCAAAACTGCCAATATGTCAACCCTGTCCAGTCTTCTGGCCCATCAATTTTATATATCTCTAGGCAGATTTACCAGTTTCTGCTGAAAACTCCCCTTTCTTCAGCTGTCCCTGTGAAATGCCTAGAAAATTATTTCAGTATAGATTGCCTGCTGCTCCACATGTTTCTTGTTCTCTTCTTATAAAGTCTTTCACTCAAACAAATATTAGACAATATTGCACCATATGCAAAATTTTGCAGATGGAGAAGGGAATGGTTGGTTGTTTTCATTTCCCTTTAAAGTGCATTAACTGATTTCCAAGGAAGCATAACAAAGTCATGTTTTCACTCAGATTCATGACCTGAATTAGCAGTACTTTTGTAAGAGGGGTTTTTTTCAGACATCTACTGTCTGTAAATATTAATGACAATCAGTTAAATCATTAAGTTATAAGCCTTCTTTTTGCAAATAGTTTTTAGAATTTGCTCTGAATAACTCTGTCTGTTTCTTTTCCCCCAGGCTAAGTGAGACTGTGAGATGCACAAGTTATTGTGATTATTCTTGATGCACTTCTAATTCAGACAGAGAGGGTTATTAAATTGACATGGCATTATTGACAGAGTGGATGGGTTCATTTTTTTGAAAAAAAAGAAAAAAAACCCACTTTCATGTGAAAAGGACAACCCCCCCCCCCAAACAACAAACAAAACTAAAAAAAAACCAGCACACATAAAACCTCCCCCTCAAAAAACCCCACAAACTGAAAAAACCCAACCAATTAAAAATTTTGTCTACCTGTGTGTTCCCAGGATTTAGAAAATAAGAAGGACAATTCATTTTGAGATGCTCTGTAGACGTGAGATTTTTCCCTTGAGACTGTTGGGAGGCATTCATCTAAGCACTCACTGAGTGAAACAAAAGAAAAATATTTTTAAGATAATATAGGATAAAACTCCAATTTTGCAAAAAGAGAAAAAAAAAAGTAAGATTTTAATGTATTCATGATCTGAGGCTAAAAGTAAAAATTCATGATGAAATGAAAACAGTAAAGGAGCTGTGTGAAAAATTCTGGCTGTGTGTAGAGAAAATAGAGTAGAATCCAGAGTACACATGTATTTGTAGGCAACATGTTAAAGAAGTAATTCATTGAAGACAAATTTTCTCCAAATCACAAAATCTACCAATAGCTTTTAAACTAAACAGAAGACTACTCATTGAAAACCATTGAAAAAACCTTGACCTTTTGAATTTATTAGATTAAAGAGATTAACTAATGATCTATTCAGTGATTGACCAGAGAAGTCTCATCTTTTTTTGCCTGCACTTGCACACTTGCATTGATTCTAATTAGGTAAGATTCACAAAGCTGGAACTAAACTAGTTTTCAGAGCTTCAGTATATGTAATATCTGACCTTTAAAAATCTTTCTGAAGGTTAACATAATTCTGAAGGTGTTTCTAAAATATTTTTCACATATCTAATGTGACTTTAAAAACCCCAGCTTTTGACCTTTCTGAACATACCAGAGAGACTGATGAGGAGAATTTATACAAGCATGAAAAACAAATGAGTGCGAACTTTTTATGAGTAAATACTTTTTATGAGTAAATACAGACTGGGAATTATACTTCTAAGAATTCAAGGAATAGGATTTTGGAGGAATTTTCCTATAGGGATAAAAAGGAACAAGTTATTTTTAAGTGTAAGTTTACATACTTGTGAAGGACAAGACAGAAGATTATTTGCAATAAAAAGGTCTAGACTTAATATTCCAAGAGGGTCTTTCCAGTTTCATGTTCTTACTTAACATTAGAGAAAACTGCAAACTATTGGAGTGTATGATTTTTATTAGGCAGTTGCTGAAGCTCCACACACGAACAAGTGTTAAATCCTTAACCCAAGGGAGACTCAGTTTGATTTTAAGAGGAATAGTACTCGGCAGGTTACATAGTTGGAGCTAATGTCTAAAATAATAAAAAGTATCAAAGTTAAATGCCCATTTTCAAGAAATTGCTACTTAGTAGCTTACATTCCACTCTCTCTTAGGTAAGTAAGATGCTACTAGAAATAAAATTTATTTTCTTAAATCATCTGGGTGCTTTAGAAATCTGTACTCATTACCTTCTCTAAGTGATGATTAGAGAAACAAATTTTTAAAAAAATTATTAAAGGGGAGCAGGAAATTATAAAGACATTCTGGGGTTTATGATTCAGCCTATGAATTGTTACAATGTTTCAGTTTATTTTACTATGTCTCATAAAATTGGAAAATTCCGACATTTCTGTAATCTCTTTTGCCGTGGTAAAAAATTTGAATGAAAAGCACCACAAATCTGTGAAACACTGGGCAGTTTTGCTATTTCTGTATTTCTTCAAGTAATCAAAGCACCATATCAAAACTTGTTACTGTTTTAACATTACTGGTTGCTAGAAATTTTTACCTAAGTTGGTTTTATTTTTTTTTTTTCTGACAATATTCCACAAATCACAGTTCAGTAGACATTGGTATGCTTAAATAGGACAGCTTCTTAATTGAATTAATGGTTAGACAAGGTATGCTTTCTACAAGGAACCTATGAGAAAATACAGGTAATTAAGCCAGGTTGCAACCTTGCATAAACCCTTAATTTGATATAGCCTTAACAAGGCAACAAATAAATGATGTATCAATATTTGTCTCTTTTTAACTCTGGAAAGATCTATTTCTTCTTGTGAGTTTGACTGTGGTCATTCCCACCCCATACATCTGAAGGAAAGCAGTAGAAGCCCCAAGGAACACTTCCACTTGGTTTCACAGCATAGTTCTTTCTTCTGTGGACAGCAGCTGGCAATTAATCACAAAAACCATCATCCTATCCAGACACATTTATATTCCAGGTGTTCTTCTGCAAATTTAGGCTGTGAATGAGATTATGTCTGCCTTTTTATGTTGCTTGCTCTCTTGGCTTTACAGCACAGTACCCCCAAGTGGCCTGTTTAAGTCAGAATTCAAACATAATAGTTCACTGATGGGTTTTTAATGAACAAAGCTCAAACTTTACTAAGATTAGAAAAATAAAGAGGGTAGCAGGGAGCATTTCAAAGAATCTTATGTAAACAAAGCTCAGCTCAGCGACTATGTCAGAGGAAATTAGTGTTTTACTTAAAATCGCTCAGAAGACCATCACCCACATTTTCACTTTGCAATGCCTTTAAGTGGCCTGTGGTCCTGGTTCATGGCTTTTCTCAGAGTGTCTGTAAAATGGTAACACTAATCTTTGGAAGTAATTTTTTCCCCCTTCATGGAGGTTTTGTGTGATCATGAGCCAAGAAGGACTGGGTAGAGCCCAAACTTGTTTTCATGTTTATCATATGGCATAAAAAGCAGCTGGGCATATGCTAGACTAACGACAGTGAATTGAACTGAAGGTAACACTGAAGGTATGGCAGAAAGGAGAGGAAAGGAGAGAGGGAGCTTCACCCATACATAAATTAACTTTAGTTCATTTTAATGAACTAAAATGTAGTACTTTTTGTACTGGAAACTTCTTCTTTAAATAGCCTGTCAGCCTGCTGAAGTAAAAACTCCCTGGACAGTTGTCATCAAGTGTTTTGATTGAAACCATGTTGTTTTAAACAGATGTGGGATCATATTCTGCAGGGACATCAGTGCTGAACAGCCTCACTGAATTCATTTGCAGGTGAAATCATACTGGTTGGTATCAATCAGGCAGTCTGCAGGTCCTTCTTCAACATGCAGTCAGTGTCAGAGGAACTGACTCCATAATTGGTGTGTGACTGCTGAGGATGTTGAAAACACCTCTTGCTGTAGTCTTTACTCACAGCCCAGTGAGCGTTATTCTGAAGCTGAATGCTGAATCAGATGATGAATGAATTTTTGAGGTCTGCCTGGTTTATGTAAGGACATAAGGATATCTTAATCTGATTTGTTTCTACCATTAGCCTAATCCTTACATAAAGGCAACTAAATACTGCAGTCATTCTATCTTTCACTGTAGTCTGTTAGGATATAATGCCTTGAACTGAGGTTTCTGTGCTGTATCTCTCCCTGAGCAAGAACAGTTAATTCATCTGATTGAAGGACAATCATGACAGAAAACAAAGGGTTTAATGTAATATGATAACTTTAGGATTTTTTCTCATTTTCAAATATGTAATATATAGCACTATATGTGTTTAGTATTTAACGTCAAAGAAAAGTTTTACCTCATTGAACATTATAGCTGAATGATACTGCTAATTAAAATGCCAAGAAAAGATAGACCACCTATTGTCAGAGTCCATATGGGGTTTATACAAGAACTGATATGCAGGGTTAATATTGGTACTTCAAAAATTATGCAAAAAATGGCTGGATGGAATTACAGAAGCAGTAGTTACAACTTGCCATCAGCTTACACTTTGGATTTTGTTTCTTTTTCACCACGTAATTATTTCATAAATAAAAAGAAAAGAGAGAGAGAAAATAAAATAAAATTGTATAGTTAAGATTTGAAACATTGCTATACTGCTCTAGTGCTCAAGGGTCTTCTGTTAAGGGCCACATTCAGAAAACTCTGTCCAGCTTCCCTACAGCACTGCTCGCCCAAAGCCAAGGCAGTGTGGCTTGCATGGGGTCTCACCAGCAGAACTTTGAGTTCTGCATCTTCATTTTCAGAATGATACACTACTCCAGAAATCTTATTACTCTCTGACTATAATAATGATAATTGTAATGAAACATCACATGGTAGACTAAAGAAAAAAATAATGAAATTACATGGGGAAGCTATAATTTACCCTCTTCATTCCTTTTATTTTTAATGGTGTTATTGGTTATATGCTTCCAACTTGCATGGGAAAAGAATTTATATACCCAAAAGACTTACAATCTTACAGACCTGTTCTTGCTTACTGCTGTATGTGACTGTATACAGGTATAAGTACCACCACACGTATTTTCTGTCTGCTCATTGACTAAAATGCTGAAAATTGTAGTTTATTCAAGAAAAGCTTCCATCCGTATCAAATGCAATTCTGACAATAATTAAGGTATGCAGTCTGTGAGTATTAACCAGTACCAGCATCTGTTTAAAAAAATCCATGCAAACTGACTGGCAAGAATATTGGCCTACATCAAATTGTAGGCTTGGACATCTGCTTAATAAAATAAAAAATTTAAAGTAGTCCTACAACTACTTATTTCAACTATTCAGATATTTCTTTTTCCTAAATCACTTGGTTTTGCTAATTTGTTAGCATTCTGTATTTAGATCTTGTTACATGTCTTTGTTTCTAATGTCACCTCCCTGACACTGGATAATTTTCCCTCCAAAGCCTGATTAAAATGAGTTATCAGCTGTATAGCTAGTCAGTTGTTTGCTATTCATCTTTACCTTATTATTCAAAACTTTGAAGATTGCACATTTTTGATTGCTATTTACTTGTGGGTGAGCTTTTCTGTGTGTTTGTTTTTGCTCTGTGGGCTACTTCGGCCTGCATAAAATATATTTATTCATCAGAAAAAGTATAGCCTTTCAGCATTTTAAAATCACTCCTCTCATTTTTGTAAAATTTCAAAGAAGTCCAGGTAATTCTGTAAATGCAATTCAATCTAACTAAGGCTATTTCTTCTTTAGCACTCTGTTGCACAGGTATGTATGAGGTTGACAGAATATTTGCTTGCATTACCTAAAGAAAATCTAAAATTGATGGAGCAGTCAAATCTTAAATTTTTGGATATTGATTTTGAGGTTAATGGTTATGGTTTCTGCAAATCATATAACCTTGTCTATAACAATTTGAGTGCTGCGTGTTATGTCCTTTAAACACACACTCTTCAAGAGAATAGTAGTGTAGAAGCAACTATTTTCTCGTTTTGCAGCTTTTATGCATGAACCATCTGATATGATGCTGCCCATTAAAGGAAACTTAAACAGCATTTGCTATGAGGTAGGACTGTAAAAGCAGAGAAAAGTTGCTCTGTCACATAAGAAACTTGAGTATTCCATAAAGACCTTCTTTCAAACTTTCCTGTTTAAATAACAAAGTCCAAAGATACCTGACTATTTTTATTCTTCTTAGTTTTCATATTTAGAAAGCCTTGTGAATAATTTTAGTCTATCAAGAAACTTTTTTCCCTTTTTCTTTAATCCTCTTTTTTATCTCTAAGTTTTCCTCCTCTGGAACACTGCCTGCATTGTCTTATGATGACCTTTCTCTTGCTGAAATCCTCAATCAGTCATTAATCACTTCTTATCTGAGCTACTGCTATTCCCTCTTCACAGTCCTTATAAATCCTTATTATCTCAGCTTGAGCAAGACTGAACTATCACAGCCACAGAGTCCTTCCTATCCAGTAAATACCACTACATCAGATTCTACCCTAGATGTCTACTTAAATTGATCTTCAGATCAACTTCAAAATGATGTTTTAAAAAATGCTGATAAATTATTCTAATTCACTACATTAACCTGTTGTCCAGCTACACCTAACTTTTTTCTCTGATACCTTCTCTGTGTCTGCCTGTTGGGGGTTGAATAATTTCTTTTATTTTCTGTGGAATTTTTCCCTATTCTTATGCTAATCACTTCGGGCTACAAGTTAATTGCCTCTCACTGGAAGGAGGTGGAGGAGGGGATGATGATAAAAAAAAAAGGGAGCC